>JAPKLY010000720.1:15547-172318 GCA_026898435.1 Prunella vulgaris | reverse complement strand
CCAATCAGATTTATGAGAAATCTTCAGACGACTTGGCCTGTTGCTGGCAATGTCCCTGTTCCAGCCGCCGGAGATGAAGAAGTGGAGAGGTCCGCGCTTAATTCTGATCAGATTAAGCAATTCTGATATCGCTTTCCGGTCCTACTCTGACGACTTCTTCTGATATCGCTTTCCGGTCCAGTTGCTTGGAGTTCCTGAAGAGTGGAGGAGGGTACTTGATGAATTCCGGAGGAGCAATCTCTACACCTTCAGTGTCAGCATGTCTGATTATTTCAGCCCATAGATCCGGATGCTCCTGTGCCATCCAGTGATGGAGTATGACGTCTTTCTCTTCAGTTTGATCGTCCCATAACCCCACCACATAGAATAGGTAGGCCCACCTATTCCGGATCGGAATCCATACCTCCAACATCTCTATCGGGATGAAATCCTCTACGAACTGAAGTGGAGGAGGACCTTGATCTGGATTGACCACCAACTTCCTCTGAGTCTTTATTCAAGATCCAGAAGGCACATATTTCTTCTTCTGAACCTGCGAAGTCAGGTACTCATTGGACTCTTTTAGTCGTTGGATCTGACTGAGCAGCGAAATCTCCTTCATCTTCGCTATCTTCTCCGCCTCAGTCATCACCGTTTTTTTCTGAATGGTCAATCCTGGATGCATCTGTTCCTCCATCTCCTTATACAATGGTTCCAGAGCAAGATCCTCAGAAGGCCTCAACCTCTTCGGATCTGAACCTTCAGCAGCTTCGATGGCGGCTACGGACCTAGTCCTTTTTTCTATCCGTAGCTTTCATTTCAGGGGGGAAGATCTTCTTCTTGGCTTTCCCAGCAGCTATTTACTTCTTCCCTTCCCCCTTTTTGGCATCATCGTCGTTGATTCGGCCCACGACCTCGTTTACTGACTCCACCAATAAAGTGAACTGACTGTCCATCTCAGTCTGCTTTGCCTGCAGTTGCCCTATCTGCCCCGCCATCCCTCTTAGGCCGACACTGAGCTTATCAATGGCTGAATTGTGTGCAGCCTTCAGTCGACCTTCGAAGTTTGTCATTTTGTTGTCCAGGGCAGAGGCAATTTCCATCTTCTCATGTGCAGACATCTCACTCAGCAGCTCATCCTTCAGTTGATCAATTCTTTCAGGCAGTTGTTGATCAAGAAAAGTGGCAAGCTTGGTCTCCTGCTGAGTTTGCGCATCAGAGACCATTTGATTGCAGCTTTGAATGACCCCTTTTGCTTGCTCAGAGATAACAGTGAGATCTACTGAGTGTTGAGTCCTGACTTCTCCAAGAAGGTCAATGGTTGCATGCATATCAGTTCCCATCTCATTCAGGTCATGATCTAGCCTATTCATTTTCTTATTCAACACTTCAGAATTTGAACCAACCCGGCTTGTTTTTCTCTCGACGAGGATTACCCTTCTATGAAGATTGGCAAGGGCTCGTGAGGAGTTCTGAACATATAGTGATTCGGGGCTGATCCATTTTCCTCTGACTCGGACCAGACCTGTTGGACCCTCTCCTGAAGCCTCCGCAGTCCCGAGTCCCAGGATTGCTTCATTGGCCGGTGCACTGACCCCTTCAGTGCCACCTTGCTGAGCATCATCAGCAATCACTACAACTTCCTTCTCAGTTTCCTTCTCCTTCTCTATTCTCTGAGGCTCGGGCTCAGGATAGATGCGTCGGATGGTTCTGATAAAGTCTACCATCTTGATCAGGTGATGTAGAGAGTTTACGTCAAAATGATCAAAGAGGGCAACTTCTGATTCAGCCGAGCTGACTGAGTTCAGGCCAGGTGGCATTTCTGATCATGGCATATGTGCGAAGTTGCATAACTGCCTCCTTCTGAGCATCCGAGAGGTCAGGAAACCTCTTCTCCACCATTTCAGGAGTCGTTCCCCTTGCCACTATCTCAAAATCTGGCAGTGTGTTCTCATCAGGCGCAGGGAATGGCCATGGTGCTTCAGCCTGAACTCCTTCAGAAACCTCCTTCTGAATTCCTTCCTCCTGAGCAGGTTCCCCCTGATCCTCACCCGAGGGGCCCTCCAAACCCTGATAGGTTGATGCAATGTCAAGGATCAGTGGGTTTGGATCAGTGGGTGCAACATCCGGAATGGCAGAGATAGGGGCGATTTCAAGTGCAGCCTGAGCTGATTCCCTCTCCGGAGTTGCACGCTGAATCATTTCTTCAGCAGCTTGCTCTTCCACGAGCTTCTTCTTTCGCTCCTCTGAACCCGGATATAAGAATGTCAGCTTCTGTTGTTTGGGTCCTAAGGGCTTAGGTTTGTCCTCCGCTGGCTTCAAAATATCGGACTCTAAAGATTTGCCCGTCTGAGCCTTTTTCTTCTGAGTCCTCGGTCTTCTCTTGGTGCCAGCATCACCGGAGTAAGCTCTGAAGAGATCAATCTTTGCTGGAATCTCGAGTGATTGGGCCTGATCCACATCACCGAGATCCAGGGCCTCCAAGATCAGAGAAATCTTGGTGCCAAAGTGCATTTTGGCCTCAAATGTCGCCTGACCCTCCGGCGAGTATTTGATTTTATTGGTCTTAGCTACCAACAATTGGAGGAAGTAATCCTCCCAATTAAAGTTATGCACTGAGGCGTCAGAGATTGCCATCATCGTATATAATTTTGGCCCCGAAATCTGTTCCACCCCTCCAGCAATCCCCATCACTCCCTGACTAGTCAGGTCAAAGAAGTGACGATTCTCAGTCCTCAGCACCGATTTGTTCAGGCCCGACTTCAGGATCACATCACCATCGCAGAGGGACTGGAGATAATCCTTCTCTGTCCCAAACCCGTAGTCAATCGAGCTTCATCCAGAGTTGGGAAGATTAAAAACCTCCTTAATCTTCCGCCTGAGGTTGAGAGTAACCCACCTCCTGGTCATCTCTTCCTCACCATCTTTCCCCTTCACGCATGAAGTCAGGGGAATGCACGTCTCCCACTCCTGGGAATCCTTGTTCTGCGCCATTTTGAGATAGAAGGCAGCAACAAGTCTGGGACGGAGTCTCTGGGGTCTGGCAGTGATAAATTGCAGAAGACCAGTCAGTCAGATTTGTATTCTGACTGATACCACATGTGACCTATTAGGGTGACAAGCCCTGAATTCAGTGTCCTGAAACTTAGTCAGTCTATACTGATCATCTCTTTCATACTGAATGTTCCCCCTTCAACCATTCACATTCTCTCTGAGATTCCTTCATCCTGAGTCCTAGTTAGTCATTCCCCCTGACCTTGTGCACTCTGATCAGAGATTCAGATTGAATCTCCTAAGCCTGGGTCAAGGAGTCCTAACTCTACTGATAACTCAACAAACCTGGTTTCAGGCAAAGCCTTAGTCAGGATGTCAGCTCTCTGTCTATCAGTAGGGACTCTCTCCATCCTGATGTCTTTCTTCTCAACATGATCTCGTATGAAGTGATGCCTGATGTCTACATGCTTACACCGGGTGTGTAAGACTGGGTTTTGAGATATGGCAATGGCACTATTATTGTTACAATTAATTGGAACTTCAGTGGCCTCAATTTGGTAGTCTCTCAGTTGCTGTTTCAGCCAAAGAATCTGAGAACAACAACTGCCTGCCGCCATATACTCAGCCTCAGTAGTAGACGTTGCAACACTGGTTTGCTTCTTAGAAAACTAAGAGATCAGTTTACTCCCTAGAAACTGACATGTACCTGTAGTTGATTTCCTATCAAGCCTACAGCCTCCATAATCTGCATCTGAATAACCAGTCAGTTCTAGGTTGTCATCAGAGGGATACCAAAGTCCTAAATTGACTGTGCCTCTCAGGTATTTCAGTATCTTTTTGGCACTCTCTAGATAACTCTTCTTCGGATCAGACTGATACCTTGCACAAACTCCGACTGCATAAGTGATGTCAGGACGACTAGCAGTCAGGTACAATAAAGATCCTATCAGTGTCCTATATTCAATCTGATTTACTGAGACTCCTTCTTTGTTAGGATCCAACTTCTCATTTGTGTTCATGGGAATACGTGAGACTTTGCTGGACTGAACTCCGAATTTCTGAATCAAGTCACCAGCATACTTGGACTGATTTATGAAGATTCCAGAGTCAGTTTGCCTGACTTGGAGACCCAGAAAGAAATTCATATCTCCCATCATTGACATCTCAAATTTCCCAGTCATTAGCTTGGAGAATTGCTCACAAAGCTTCAGATTAGGAGATCCAAATATTATGTCATCCACATAAATCTGAACCAAGAGAATGTCTTCCCCTTAGGATATCCTGAAAAGGGTCCTGTCCACTGTTCCTTTCATGAACCCGTGGTCTATCAGGAATTGGGATAGTGTATCATACCAAGCTCTCGGAGCTTGCTTCAGGCCATAAAGAGCTTTCTTCAGGTGATATACTTTGTCACCAAATTCGAACCCTGAAGGTTGTTCAACATAGACCGACTCGTTCAGTACACCATTCAGAAAAGCACTCTTCATGTCCATCTGATACACTTTGAATTTCTTGAATGTTGCATATGCCAGAAACAACCTGATTGCTTCCAACCTTGCGACCGGAGCAAAGGTCTCATCATAGTCTATTCCTTCGGCCTGAGAGTAACCCTTTGCCACTAGTCTGGCCTTATTCCTGACAACAACATTCTTCTCATCCCTCTTGTTCTTAAAGACCCACTTGGTGCCAATAACATGTTGACGCCTAGGTCTCTCAACTAACTCACAAACCTGATTCCGCTCAAACTGACTGAGCTCATCCTGCATGGCTAGGATCCAGTTAGGATCAGCAAGAGCTTCTTCTATGTTCTTAGGTTCCTAATCACTCAGGAAACAACAAAACATAGCACTCTCGCCAAAGGACAACCTCGTCCTGACCCCCTCATTGATATCACCAATGATATCAGCCAATGAGTGATCATCTAGCCATCGCCTCCTGCTGACGGGAGCACTGGGAGCTGCTGATGTTCCCTCGCCTGATCCTGAAATATTAGTTTCAACAATAACAGGCAAAGAAGCGGAACGAGCAAGAACAGGGGATACTGAGTCATTTCCTGAGGGTTGGCCAATATCAGAGATATTGTTTTCCCCTACAGTGTTGGACTCAGTAACTGTCTCAGGTGCAGAAGTATCATCACCGACAGTATGTACCTCAGGTTGAGTCTGTCCCTCCGTCTGAGACTCAACATTCTATGAGGCTGGGGCTTGCTGAGGGTTGGCCTGAGGTCCATCCTGATCTTCATCATCATAATCCCATCCTTTGGGAGCACTGGCAAGTTTGATCTTGAATTCAGGATTTTTCAGACTCAGTCTTGTTACTCTTTTGGTAACCCCCTCAGTGTCAGGACTTGGAACCTGTTTCCTATGCACTGATGCAGTCTCATCAAACACAACATGAGGTGTTTCCTCCACAAAAAGGGTCCGATAGTTATACACCCTGAAGGCTTTACTGACTGAGGAGTATCCTAAGAAAACTCCCTCATCAGATTTGTTATCAAAGGCTTTCAGCTGGTCTTTCTCATTGTTCAGGATGAAACACTTACACCCAAAGATATGGAAATAAGAGATGCGAGGTTTCCTCTTGTTCCAAGTTTCATAAGGTGTCTGAGCATGTTGTTTGTTCAGCATAGATCGGTTCTGAGTGTAGCAAGCAGTGTTGATTGCTTCAGCCCAGTACTTCTTGGGTCCTGACTCAGCCAACATGGTCCTGGCAGCTTCCTTCAGGGTCCGATTCCTTCTTTCAGCTACCCCATTCTGCTGAGGGGTCCTGGCTGTAGAAGTCTCATGAGCTATACCATGGTTAGTACAAAAGTCAGTTATAATAGAGTTTATAAACTCAGTTCCTCGATCTGATCGGATCCTGACTATGCTCTGACCCTGTTCAGTACTCAATTGCTTGAGTAACTTCAGAAGCTTGACCTGAGTCTCCTTCTTGTTCAGCAAGAAAATAACCCATGTGTACCTGGAATAGTCATCAACAACAACAAGGGTATATTTCCTACCATTTATGCTGACAGGAGTAACTGGACCAAAGAGATCCATGTGCAGGAGCTGAAGCACTCTGTCAGTGGAGAAGGCTTCTTTCTCTTTGAATGAGGCTTTGGTTTGCTTGTCTTCCTGACATGCTCCGCACACGTGGTCTTTGCTAAAAACTTCATTTGGTAGACCATCTACAAGAGAAAGTCTTGAAATTTTGTTAATAATCTTGAAGTTTAAGTGACTCAGGCGTTTATGCCAGAGCCAACTGAGCTCAGAGGAGCTCTTAGCGACCAAACAAGTTTCAGGTGGGCTGCTCTTGAAGTCAGCAAAATATACATTGCCCCTCCTGACACCTGTAATCAGAACCTGTAGTGTAGATTTGTCCTTCACAAGACACATGTTAGATGAAAATTCTACATTATATCCTCGGTCACAGAACTGACTGACCGAGAGTAAGTTATGTCTCAGTCCCTCAACATATGATACATTCAGTACACGGACAGAGCCAATAACAAGGGTTCTGAATCCTCTGGTGAAACCCTTAGAGGTATCACCAAATGTTACCTGCGGGCCTTCTTGAGCTACATAATCCTGAAGGAGATCACGAAATCCGGTCATGTGCCTGGAACACCCTGAGTCCAAGTACCAGTCCTTCATTAGATCCTCCTTCCTCTTCTTGTAGCCCGCAGCGACCTGAAAAGAATCAGGCCTCAGGTACCCATCTCGTATTGAGTCCTACTGAGTCAGCCATACCCTTCGGGATCCAAATTTGTTTGACAATTCTGATAGCATCAGAAGTGTAAACCTGTCTCCCAGAAATATCAACATACACTGTCCTCTTCTTCCTGTGTACCTGGGAAGTTGAGGGTGTATGGGTGTCGGCCTGAGTCTCAGGAGCCCTGGATTGATTCCTGGGGGCGGGCCTCCTGTTCCTCCTTGGCCTGGGTGCATTGGGCTGAGTTTAATCCCAAGAAGGAGCAGCTCGGGCCTGACATCTTGGCACTTGAGATCTGGCCTGAGTGTTACCGGAGTCAGGTCTCCGTTGCCTTTCAGAGGCCACTTGGTTTGTCCTTCTCCTCTGAGGATTGGGACTCTTCTGATGGGCCATGTGCCCTGCCTGAGGAGTCTGGACCTCAGTAGTCCTTGGCCTTGCCTTAGGCCTCCTCTGACTGGAGTTCCTTCCACCCTGAGCATTTCTAGGCTGAGCCTGAGAAGTGCTAGGGACGGAATCCTTTCCAGTTTGAGGATTCCTAGGCTGAACCATGGAGTTCCTTTGGTCTGTCTTCCTAGACTCAGGATGAGGAGCCTTGGCCTTTCCCTTAGGTTTTGACCTTGGTTCCTCAGTCCTTTGCCTGACAGGTTCAGCAGGCATTTTCTCCTTCCCTTTGCCTTTATCCTGACGAGCAACACTTGGGCTCTTGTTGTCAGTTTGGGCAGGGACAAACTTCTTCTGAGAGTTGCTCCCTGAAGCACCTCTCTTCTTCTTGCCCTTTGGGTCTTTTGAGGCATCATAGTCTAACCCAGCTTTAGCACCATCGGTCAGCTGAGAGAAACTTGTTAACTCATCAACCACTTGGGTAGATGTGTATAACTTCTTCAGCTTAACCTCAAGATGCCCATTTGTTTCTTTCAGTGCCTCAATTTCAGTGGTGTACTGAAGCACCAACTCTTCATGAGCTTTCTCTTTTGAGATCAGCTCAAGATCCCAAGCAGTTTGCTCAGCACAGAGGCGAGCTTGCCACTCAGTTTCGAACATCACTCTTAGAGCAATTCGCTCAATCATCAGTTGTTCCTGAGCGAGAAACAGATCAGTGTCACGAGTCTCAATCAGCGAGGTGATTACACCCTTCAGTCTTTCTACCTTCAGTGGAGCTTCATCATGCTTGTTCCGAGCATGAAGCAGCTCTTCCTGAAGATATACTAATCTGAGGGCTTCCTCAGTGTCTCTTACTCTGAGAGACTCAGTTAACCGATCGTTTTCCCCACTCAGCTGTGCATTCACATCCACTGTGTGAGTATGAGTCTCCTGCAGCCTTGAGAAGTCAACCATCAATTGCTCAAGGGCGAGCTGAAGGTCGAGTTCTCCTGCTGAATCTGAGCTAAACTCAGGTGCGTGATCAGGAGAAGAGGCAGAAGAACATACCTCATCATCTGCCATCAGGCAGAGGTCATCATACTCCTCATCGGAGAAGAGTTCAGGGGACCGGCGTCCTGGGCCATCTGAATCTGAGGAATCCTCAGAAAGCATAGCTCTCCGGTCTGATGCCCTGAGCTCTCTCTTGGCTCTCTGATCCTCTCGCTCACGAGCACTGAGCTCCGGACAATCATACTGATAGTGTCCGGTCTTCTTGCAGTGGTAGCACTGATCTACATCAGAAGCAAACTTCTTGTCAGTGTACCTTTTATCAGATGACTCCCTCCTGCTCCCTGATGATCATTCAGGTTTGGAGCTGGATCTTCTGGGCTCATCATCTCTCCTCTTCTCATCTCTGCGCCACTCAGGCTCATCACGATTTCTCCTGGAATCAGAACCCCTCCTCTCTTCTCTCCGGGGGCTCGATCTCCTGGGGCTGGAGTACCTGCGATCACGGCTGTCAGTATAAAATTTCTTATACCTTCCGAATCGAGAGTTCAGTTTCTCAAAACGCCACGCCATCAGGCTGTATTCCAAGGCCAGCTCATCCTTGTTCATGTCCTTCAGAGACTTAGAACCAGATCCAGCCTCAGGCTCAGGAGTAGCTTTAAGAGCCACGCTCTTTTCCTTTTCAGGAGTCTTCTCCTCACTGACTTCCTCACTGACAACACTCTTCTTCTTCCTCTTATCGAGGTCGAATTCCAGAGCCTTTAACTCTGAGAATAGGTGAGAGTGAGTAATGTTGGTGAGATCCTGAGTGTTCTTCAACAAGATCACTCATGTGTCCCATCTTTCAGGGAGACAGTTCAGGATTTTAGAAGACACCTCCCTCTTGGGAAGCTCTTTCCCAAGGGTTGCTAGCTCATTCATCATCTTAATGAACCGAGCTTCCATCTGATCGATGGACTCTCTCTCTAACATCCGGAAGGCCTCAAACTTCCTGATTACAAGATCTCTCTTGTTCTCCTTGATCTTTTCTGATCCCTCACTCATCTCCCTCAAGGCATCCCAGATCTCCTTTGCGGTCTTCAGGTGCATGAGCCTGACCGAATTCTCGTAAGAAACGATGTGAAGTATAATGTTCTTAGCAACATTATCCAGTCCAATTTGCTTAATCTGATCAGAATTAAGCGCAGACCTCTCCACTTCTTCATCTCCGGCGGCTGGAACAGGAACATTGCCAGCAACGGGCCAGGTCGTCTGAAGATTCCTCATGAATTTGATCGGATCTTGCTCAATCACCAATGACATCTGATCATGGATGGAATAGAGATGTGCGAGTACCCTGAATTTCCAATAGTCATAATTGTCAATAGAGAATTCAGGAAGATTGTCGTCGAGGAGTTTAGAACCGGATGCCATGATATGCAGTTTTCAGAAACAAGATCTGTTCAGTAGACCACCAAAAGTTTCTCCTCAGAAACTGTTGGTCAACAAAGTCAGTGGTCTTTTGAACCACTGCTCTGATACCACTTGTTGGTCCCGAAATGAGTAAATCAGTGTATGGGGAGGGAATACACTGATGTCAGATTTTTCTGAAAGACTCAGAAAAATTCTCTAACACACTCAGTCAGGATTTCCTGAATTACTCAGTAGCTGAAGGTCCACAGGGGCAGCAGGAACCGTTCAGTAACGAGTCATATAAGCTAAGTGTGAGTAAAGTGCTAGGAAGCTCAGTAGAGATAACAAACCTACTGACTGCTCGGAAGCGAGTCAGTTGGACTACTATCTCAGTGAGCTAGAGTACGTGCGGAAAGTGAGCCCTTAGTTTCTACTCGTTCTAGTTTACTGAAAACATTTTCTCTGAGTTTGCTTAGTAAACTGGTGGTTAAGGCTGAGTGCACAGTATTAAGATTCAGGATGATTGGTTCAGTCCTGAATGTAAAAACAATGCAGAATGTTCAGTTTAATATGATGACAATTATGATCCTGAACAAGAAAGTAAAACAGCACACAGGGGACTTTTTAACGTGGTTCGGAGATAACCAACTCCTACGTCCACGGCCTGATTTAACAGGAAGCTATCCTCAAAACCCTGAGGATAGGTGCTTGGTTTTACGTGCCAAGGGACACGGATAGCCAACTTCCTCTCTTAGGAACTGACCCCTGGGTGTTTTACAAGTCTCAGTCCTTCTAACCAACCAATCTTACACCCTGAGTGGTTTGGTATTCTTGGTTTCCAACTGAGATAGCTCTAGCAATACAAAATAGTGCTAAATATTAGAGCTATCGATCTAAGCAAATACAGAGTGAATCCTACTACAACACTAGGGAAATTTAATTGCAGAGTGTTGCTTATAGTATGCTTGAGAGCTTGGATTCTTGAGAGCTTACGCTTGGAAATTTCCCCTTAGCCTTGAATGGGTGCAAGACTCTCCATATTTATAGGCAAGATTCAAAATAGATCCGTTTGAGGAGATCAAATAAAATCTTTCCTATTTTAGGGTGGTTGCAGGCTAGAAGTACTGTTTGACCTAATCACCATGCTTATTCTGGCAAGTTTGTCCCACCGCCTGCAACTCTGAGACACATTAAATGCCGCATTAAATGCTGCGCAGACTCCGTACATACGTGTCGAAAGATCATTGGCTCTCTGTTCTAACGGCTAGTTGACTTTCAGACATTTGTCCTTCCTCGTACATTCAATACTCTGAGTCTCTTGTTAATAACTCAGTCTGAATGTTTGTCCCATTGGAGTCTTACTGACATTCTCTTTGTCTCTTGTCCCATAGCGTAAATAACCTTTTTTGCTTTGGACTTACATGATTCAGGTAAACTGAACCAATGCCTAAGTCAGGCCTTAAGTGCATTCAGCCCAGCCTGATAGGTTATTCAGCCCAATATGCGTAACCTTTTTGCTTTGGACTTACATGAGTCAGATAAACTGACTCAAGGCCTAAGTCAGGTCTTAAGTGTATTCAGCACAGCCTGATAGTTTAACACTTACTCTTCACTGACTAAGTTCTGTCCTGAGTACGCTTAGTGTACTCAGTAGAAACATCAGCCAATGGTACTTCAGGATAGTCTTCAGGACGAATAAATCAGGCTTCGTTCTTCAGCTTCAGCAGACTGACTCTGACTTCTTCAGGATGGATTGCACATCAGACTTCAGTAAATTGGGTTGACTCCAATATTCTTCAGTACGTTCCTCCTGAACTGAATTTCTAACCTAACTGTCTTGAACTTATACAATCCTGAACAACTGTACTTAGGCACATTCATCAGGGGTTTTGGGATCTAATCAAAATACTCAGATTGTCCCAACACATCTGCATCCAGATAAGGAACCTCTTCTCAATGGCCTTCAGAGAAGCAACTAACGTATCTGGAAGGATTGGAAGAAACCGAGTCACCATTTGCATCCATATCTTTCATATTTCTACCCAATCAATCTTTCCACTATCATCAGTTGGCGTGGGAAAGTACTCCAACTCAGGCAACTAAGGCTGACAATCCGTTTTGAGCATAACTTCAGATATTGCCTTTGAGAAAATTGGAAAATTCTCCTTCAGCCAATCCCTGAACTCTGCATTCTTCTCCCTTTCTCCTCTAGTATCTTCTCCTCTGAGAACATAGAAGTGAATGAAGGTCCTTGCCTTTATTGTCCTCCAGAGATCAACATGCTCGGCTGACAAGTCCTTGCAAAACCAATCAACTGGGCCATCAACCAGGGGATCATTGGGGTCACGGACAAACTTCCCAGCCTTCATCCTTCTTGCCTGGGGAACCATCTTCCCTTCTTTCTTCAGCTTCCTCTGATAGCGTCTTTCCAGCTGATCATTCATCTCCCTCTCATGTCTCTTGTTTCTCTCCTCAGTAGTCTCCTTCTCAGCTAGTTGCAGTTCCTTGACAAACTTCTCATCAAGCTCAGTGTTCATGATACGCTTCTACTTTTCCCTTGCTTCAGCAGCCTCTTCTTGCCTTTGAATAGCCTCAGCCATCTTCTGATCTCTCATCTCCTGAGCCCTCTGCTGTGCCAGATTTCGAGTATTGATATACTCTTCAACGTTTTAGATCCTGGCTGACAAAACACCATTATTGTCTTCCAGCAGAGCCTTCAAGGAGGCCATCTCAGCCTTCAGAGAGGCAGTCTTAGCTTGCAGTGCAGCAATATCAGCTGAGTTCTTCTCTTCCCCCTTTTTAATATCATCAAAAGCAGACGAAGAGGGAAGTGAAGTAGGAATCTTCTCAAGAGCAGCTTTGAGGTCAGCTTGACCATCCTTGCAATCGGCAACCTCATTTTCAGATTTGCGGTCAGTAGTCTGATCTTCTCAGATTCAGCAGAAAAGCAGTCATTCGCATCATCAATGAATGCCTTGGTTGTTTGCTCAATCCTCTTCCGAGAGAAAAAGAGCTATTTTCTTGTAACATACAAGCCGTCTTGAGAGCATCCCGTAGCTTGTTTCTGTGGTCCAACAACACTTGGTGGACATGCTTCTCAATAAGAGAAGGAGCAACAGACTTGGCCGCTAGCAGAGTGGCCTTGACTTCCCTGATATGATCATCAAAATACTCTTTTATCTTATTTACATATCAGAAGTTACCTGATCATCTTGTGTGATGGCGAAATTCTCTGTGGGTGGGATGAATTCAGAGTCCACTATTTCTGGGCAGTCCAGAGCCACTCCATCTTTGAGCAGCAGAGCCCGAGCCACTTGGCGAAGTCCCTCAGGATTGGTCAACTGGGATGGAGTCTTAATCTCCAAGGCATCCTTCAGCAACTCAATGAATAAGGTCACTGTACCTTCTCTTGCTTGTGCCCAGGCGAGGCCATCAGCCAGCAGATCTTGGTAAGCATGGTAGTTGGCTATTTCTGGGATGAAAAGGAAAAGATGGGCAAGGGCAGTGATCACCATTCCTCGTTCAAGAGGCCCTTTTGAACGAAGATGAGATAGTCTTGTTTGTTGGGCTAGTTCAGTGGGGGAGGTAGGGTTGTCCAGGTTTATGGATTCAGGGTAAGTAGGTTAGGGATCAGCTGAAGGCTCACCAGAGGCAGTTACCTCTTCTGGTTCATTGCCAGCTGGGATTTGTGAAGGTGAGGGATCAGCTGGGGGTGTGGAATGAGTAGAAGTGTGGGATAATGGGGATTCATGAGGTGAAGGGGATTGTGAGAGTGTGTGTGGGGGGTCAGATGAGGGAGTAGGTTGGGCTTACTTGATTGGTTCGGCTGCTATAGGTGAATCTACTGGTGATGTCTCTTTAGAAGACTGAACTACCTCAGTCTCAGCAACATATGCCTCTGCTGAATCCTCCTCTTCTTCAGCAGATTCCTCCTCAGAACCAGTTGCCTCTGCTGATTCTTCCTCTGCTGGTTCCTCTCCTCATTAGTAGGATCATCTACCAGCAGAGTAGGCTTAGCAGCTGTAGCTTTCTTCTTCAAACTGCTCAAGGAAGCAGTATCATCCTCATCATCTTCATCAAAGGCCAGCTTCCTTTGAACTGGGGTAGCGTCCCTCTTGGACTTCTTACACTTCTTACCCCCTCTAGCAGGCTTAGTAGCCTTCCTCTTCTGCTTCCTCCTAGTTTCAGCAGCAGGACCTGGAGCAGCTGCTGCTGGATCAGCTACTGAGTCTGAATCAGCATCCCCCAGGACGTCAAAATTATTCCCCTTGAGAAACTTGGGGTGATTGTAATCAAAAATCCACTCTCTTTTCCATTTATGCTTTGGCAGCAGATGTCTCAAGATTATGGTAATCTTGGTAGCCATAGAGCATTTAGACTTCAGCTTGTAGATCTGTTGTCCGTTCACAACCTCACAAGCACATCTCTTCGACTCCTACTCCAGTCGAAACCACAGCAGACTCACCCAGTCTGCTTGAACTGCATCAAGAATGGTGCGAGCCACACATAGGCGGAGTTTGGTCAAAGCATCCAAACTCCCCTGCTCTGCAAGGATGACCTTGTTCACAATATCCATCAGAAAATGATACGTCCTTCTAAGCATATTCTTTTTCAAATTTGAGGTCTTGTTCCTCTGACTTTGCCTGGCCATCATCTGGAATGTTATCAGGTGCTCAGATTCCTTGTAGGTGTGGGGTAGAACACCAGTGAAGGAAAGCCCAAAGATCTGAGCAGCAACTTCTTTGGACAAAACTATTGGCAGACCATCCACAAGGGATCCAATAGAGTTAGCACTGAACTGAGCCTTGAGCATGAAGTGGAAGGCGTAGTAGTTCAGAGTCTTGTTGTGTGGAGGCGTCAGAGAAATGAAAGTCCGCAGATTTTGAGCTTGAAGATGATCCAGAATCTCCCTGATCTCTGGAATTCGTGATGCCTCAAAGTCCATGCACATTTCAGCATACATCTTCTCGAGCATTTTCTTCATTGCTTCGTCATCCATAGCTTCAACACAGATATTAGAAGAACAAAGAAAATTTGCAGAAAAGAGAATAGGATAGATAGAAAGATTTCAGAGCGGAAAAGTTTTTAAAAGAGAGTTTTAAGAGTATTTATACTAATTTGGGAAGATGAGTAGTTTTCCAAAATTAAAAACCGACCACAAGATCGTGGGTGAATCGTGGATGGGCATATTACATCACATAGATCAACGGTCCAGATTGAGGGACCTTTGAAATATTTTAGAGGTGATGCGTAGGTGTCAGGTTTCGAAAAGAGTTGGCTGCCTAAAAAGTCCGCCTTTTTGTAAAAATGGTAATGATGAAAAACTTTTTGTGAGATAAAATGGGCGGTGAGAAATTAATTACCACTGACACCGAATTTTGAAAAAAGTAATAAATCCTGAAATTTTCAAAATTGAAAAGATTTGATTGCCAATTTTCTAAAATTAATTTTAGAAATTAGGGATTTATCTGTTTTTGGAAAAGATTTTTCTTTTACAAAAACATTAATTTTAAAAACATAAAAGAAGTATACTTATCGAGGAGCTGAAGTGGTAAGATCAGCTGATAAGAAGAATCCTCTAGAAAATCTTTTCTGCTCATCTGGGTCCTCTATGTCAGCTGACATGGGTCAGCTGAGGTGAAGTGGCCTTGTCTGACTCTTATGACTTATACCTGAATCAAGTTAGAGATAACAAGATAGGAAAAGATCACGAAAGAGATAAAGAGACATACCAGATTAGCTGATGTAAAGATCAGCTGATTACCTCAGCAGATTCCCCCTTAGCTTGATTATTAGCTGACTACCTAGAAGACCTTTTTCTCCCTTTCTAAAGAACTGCTCCTCTATCTACCATTCCTAACTCTGCTACTAATTCTCTGAATCTTACCTCATCTGCTCTCTGCTTCTCTGTGTGAATCTTCTCCATCCTGATGTCGCCCTTCTCAGCATGATCTCTAAGGAAATGATGTCTTATGTCCACATGCTTACATCTGGTATGGAGAACTGGGTTTTGAGTAATGGCTATTGCACTTGTGCTATCACAAAAGATAGGTATCTCTTCTGTGATCACATGGTAGTCTCTCAGCTGTTGTCTGATCCAGAGCAGCTGAGAGCAGCAACTACCAGCAGCCATGTACTCTGCCTCTATTGTGGAAGTAGCTACTGAGGTCTGCTTCTTAGAGAACCAAGATATTAAATTACTTCCCAAAAACTGACATGTGCCTGAAGTTTACTTCCTATCAATCTTGCACCCTCCATAGTCAGAATCTGAATATCCACTCAGCTGAAAGTTGTCATCAGCTGGGTACCAGAGGCCTAGATTGTAAGTACCCTTCAAATACTTCACAATCTTCTTAGCTGCTTCCAGATGAGATTTCTTGAGGTTGGCCTGAAATCTTGCACACACTCCTACTGCAAAGCTGATATCAGGTCTGCTGGCAGTGAGATACAGTAGAGAACTAATAAGTCCTCTGTATTTTGTCTGATCCACTTTCTCACCAGCCTCATCTAGATCCATGCTAAAGTTTGCCATCATTGGAATCTTAGCTACTCTGCTGCTACTGACTCCAAACTTCTCTATCAAGTTCTTGGCATACTTAGCTTTGCTTATAAAAGTTCCATTGGACATCTGTTTCATCTGAAGTCTAAGGAAATAAGTCATCTCCCCCATCATGGACATCTCAAACTTACTTGTCATCAGCTTGCTAAACTGATCACACATCAACTTATTGGGGGAGCTAAAGATGATATCATCTACATAGATCTGCACCAAGAGGATATCATCTCCATCTTCTTTTCTAAACAAGGTCTTATCTATCTTTCCTTTGCTGAATCCACTATCCAGCAGGAACAGTGATAGAGTATCATACCATCCCCTAGGTGCCTACTTTAGTCAATATAAAGCCTTCTGCAGCTTGTAGACCTTGTTTCCAACTTCAAATCCTGGTGGTTGTTCCACATATACTTCTTCTGCCAGGATTCCATTCAAAAATACTGATTTGACATCCATCTGATATACTTTGAACCCTTTGAAAACAACATAGGCCAGAAACAATCTGATGGCTTCTAGTCTGGCCACAGGGGCAAATGTCTCATCATAGTCAATCCCCTCTGACTGTGAATACCCCTGTGCTACTAGCCTTGCTGTGTTTCTCACCACAACATCATTTTCATATTTCTTGTTCTTGAAGACCCACTTAGTGCCTATGACCTTCTGATGTTTGGGCCTCTCCACAAGAGTCCAAACTTCTTGTCTTGCAAACTGGTTTAGCTCCTCTTGCATAGCTACAATCCAGTTTGGATCTTCAAGAGCATCATGGATATTCTTTGGTTCAATCAGAGACACATAACAGCTGAATTGAGCACCCAAATTAAGCTTCCTTCTGGTCTGAACACCTACACTTGGATCTCCTAGAATCTGTTCAGCTGGGAAATCAGACAGCTTCTTCTTACCCCTCTGAGGTGCCATGGTCTGCTCCTCTTGGGTTTTATCAGACATTCCCCCTTGGTTAGTGTCAGGAGTCAATGTGCCATCATCTGGTGCTGATGAAGGCTTATTAGCTGACTTGGGCTCATCATCTGAATCTGATTCAATCCTAGGTACCACTACCTTAATCAGATCTGGCTTGTCTGACATATTCAGCTAATCCATCTCATCTGTTAACTTCTCTTTGTTGTACTCATGAACAAGCTCATCAAATACAACATGGGGTGTTTATTAGGACATGTGTAGCACATAGATATGATGTAGTATACTTAAAAGCAGACTTTGAGTATAAGTGGGAGATTGTTAGGGTTATACTAGAAAGTATGCTTTTACTTTGTATAACTAAACTGAATCTTTGAGCTTTATCTGAAATAAATCTTTTATCACTGTGCTTTAGATAAATATGAATATTATTTATTTTTTGCAATCCGTTCATATAATAGTACAAGTTACACTATAGATAAATGTGGTGATCCCCGGATAACTCACAGCAAGATCACATTATCAATTTCTTGTAACAAGTACTAAATTCACAACCTAGATGGGATTTGAACACCCCATTGGTAAACGGTTGATGTGTAGATCCCAGATTGGCTTATCTTGACCAAGGGATTGCACTAGTGCATGATGATGCATTGAAGATGACCTACAGAGATGTAATTCTTCTGTACTGATTTATGGGATGAAGAATTAGACCTCAGTGGTCATTTATTTCTAAACCTCTGTCCCTTAAATAGGACTGCGTGTGATCCGTGCGTGGCACTTTATTTTGTTATGGGTAGAGAGTCAATAAGACTCAATACTTTGCATCTTGGGTAACGCCATTGAGAACATGACAGTTGCTAAGATTTAATACAGAGGAACGTGTGCTTGGAAAGTCTTGCATGATTAGTCCCCTTGGTGGGCTCTAAACGTTCGTCATACTAAATCTTACAAGTGGAATTTGTTTCCGGTATGATGATAAGGAAGAGTTGTCCTTACTCCAAGGATAAGATGTTAAATTAATTAAAGCGTTCAGTGGCTTGGTTAATTAACGGACAAGAGAATCTAAACACGGGAAATAATGACCGGTAGCCATAAGATTGTAATATGGGTTAAGATGGATAGTGCAACATTAATCCTATAGTGGAGTGAGATTAATGTTAATGGGTTGAATGACATTGGGTTCAATGTTAGAATTCAAGGCCCGTTAGGAGGTCCAATCTTAATTCTCCTAAAGGCCCCTCAAGTAGCCCAATTAAATGTCCAACAATTGACAAGGTGTTTAAAATAAAAGAAATAATTTTGGGGCCCAAATGATTGAGTTTTTCAAAAATTATATATATATTAATATATGAGAGATTTTATGGAAAATAGATATGTATCTTGAATACAAGAATATCTAATAAAATCAAGATCTCATGGAACTAAATATATATCCTCTTTTTTTTCGAAAATTATATGATTGAGAATATCAAGAATTTAATATTTGATATTCAAGATTATCAAGATTAGAATATTTGATATTCATGATAATCAAGATTTGAAATATTAGATATTCAAGATCTTATATTCTCACTATAAATATGAGATGATACAAGACTTCATATTCATTCTTGTGAGAGGGTAATTTTCGAAAATTACCAGTGAGTTAGGCAACAAACTATTTTCTTAATTGTGTTGTGATTATTCGTGTGGCCTCCCACCGGGTGCACGAATAAGGACGAGGGAATACTTGAGAAGGCTTTTGGGTTTATCAAATTGAGGGTCTCAAGAAGGACGCCTTCAAGTTCATTGTTGATACTTCGGCTATAGAGGATCTCAAAGGACGCCTTTGATCTCAACAGCCTTGCGAAAGCAGCTCAACCAAATAACGTCTTTTGTCTCAGAAACTGTCTTTTCTCCAAGAGGTATAATTCACTAAATCCCTTAGTTCCGCATGTTTAGGGCCTTACGTGATATTATATCTTCATATGTTTTGCATACAGAGCCTGTTGTTGGGTATACAATTATTTGATTTAATTATTTTTAAATTATGATATTAATTATAGGCTTAAATTTGTATTTAGCGTAAATCCCGAATAGATCCGCGTTTAATTCCCCAACAACTGGTATTTGATCATGGTAGGGAATTTCAAAATACTTTGTTTACTGAATTTTGTGAAAATAAGGGTATCATGCAAGAGTTTTCTTCACCAAAAATCCCACAACAAAATGGAATTGCGGAAAGAAAAAATAGGACTTTGCCAGAAATAGCTAGGGTTTTGCTTTTATCAAAACATTTATCTAAAAGGTTTTGGGCTGAAGCTTTAAATACTTCTTGTCATATTACTAATAGAGTCTATCTTAGAACTAATTCCAAAATAACCCCATATGAGATCCTTAACAATAAGAAACCAAATGTGAAGTATTTTCATGTTTTTGGTTGTGTTTGCTACATTTTGAATGATAGGGATCAATTGCATAAGTTTGATTCAAAAAGTGATAAAGGGTTCTTCTTAGGCTATTCTAGAAATAGTAAAGCCTATAGAATCTACAATTTGAAAACTGACACTGTGCAAGAATCAGTTAATGTTGTGTTTGATGATGATTCTAGTCTTGCAGGAGCAAATTTTGAAGAGGATATTACTGATTTGGTTGAAATTTCAAAACCTATAGATTCTGACCAAAATAGAAATGTTTCTCAAAATGCGCCAACATCTGAGACAACATCAACTAAAAAGTCAGAACCTATAGAATATCCAAATATTTTTTATAAAACTCCGTCTTCACGCATACTGAAAAATCATCCATCAAATCAAATCATTGGAGAACAATACTCTGGAGTTCAAACAAGAGGGAAGATGAGCGTAAGTAATGTGGTAAGATCCATATGCATGTCTTCTAAATGATATCTTGTGAACCATGAATGTTACCATTCTTTAGTTGAGCCTAAAAATGTTGATGAAGCATTAAAAGATGAGAATTGGATAAATGTCATGCATGAGGAATTAAATCAATTTGAGCGTAACGAAGTATGGACTTTAGTTCCTAGACCCGAAAATGTTAATGTGATTGGAACTAAATGGATATACAAGAATAAAACTGATGAATCTGGCAATATTGTTAGGAATAAAGCTAAATTAGTTGCTCAAGGCTATACTCAAGTTGAGGGAATTGACTTTGATGAAACATTTGCACCCGTAGCTAGAATTGAGTCTATAAGACTGTTGGGACAATCTGAGTATTTTGATTAGATCCCAAAACCCCTGATGAATTTGCCTAAGTATAGTGTTCAGGATAAAATAGTTCAGGATAGTTAGGTTAGAGATTCAGTACAGAAGGACCTTGCTGAAGACTGAAGAATATTGGAGTCGACTCAATTTACTGAAGTCTGAAGCGTGAACCATTCTGAACGAGTCAGTCAGTCTCGCTGAAGATTGTCTGTTCTGAAGCTGAAGATCGAAGCCTGCTGATTCATCCTGAAGTCAATCCTAAAGTACCATTGTCTGATGTTTCTACTGAATACACTAAGCATGTTCAGGACAGAAGTCAGTCAGTGAAGAGTAAGTATTACCTATCAGGCTGTGCTGAATGCACATAGGACCTGACTTAGGCCTTGGTTCAGTTCACCTGAATCCTGTAAGTCCGAAGCAAAAAGGGTAACACATACTGTGCTGAATGACCTATCAGGCTGTGCTGAATGCACATAGGACCTGACTTAAGCTGTGGTTCAGATCACCTGAATCATGTCAGTCTAAAGCAAAAGGTTATTTATGCTATGGGACAAGAGACAAAAAGAATGTCAGTAAGACTCCATTAAGACACACGTTCAGACTGAGTTATTAACAAGAGGCTCAGAGCATTGAATGTACGAGGAAGGATAAATGTCTGAAGGTCAACTAGCCGTTATAGCGGAGAACCAATGATCTTTCGACACGCAAGCACGGAGTCTGCGCAGCATTTAATGCGGTATTTAATGTGTCTCAAAAGGTTGCAGGTGATGTGACAACTTGCCAGAATAAGCATGGCGGGTAGGTCGAACAGTATTTCTAGCCTGCAATCTACCTAAAATAGGAAAGATTTGATTTGATCTCCTCCAACGGATCTATTTTGAATCTTGCCTATAAATATGGAGAACCTTGCACCCATTCAAGGTTAACGGGAAATTTCCAAGAGAACTCTCAAGAATCCAAGAACTCAAAAGCATATCATAAACAACACTCTGCAATTAAATTTCCCTAGTGTTGTAGTAGGATTCACTCTGTATTTGCTTAGATCGATAGCTCTATTATTTAGCATTGATTTGTATTGCTAGAGCTATCTTAGTTGGAAACCAGAATACCAAACCTCTCAAAGTGTGAGATAGGTTGGTTAGAAGGACTGGGACTTGTAAAACGCCCAGGGGTCAGTTCCTAAGAGAGGAAGTTGGCTACTCGTGTCCCTTGGCACGTAAAACCCAAGTACCTATCCTCAGAGTTTTGAGGATAGCTTCCTGTTAAATCAGGTCGTGGACGTAGGAGTTGGTTATCTCCGAACCACGTTAAAAAGTCCCCCGTGTGCTGATTTACTGTCTTGTTCAGGATCATAAATGTACTGCATTGGTTTTAACTTCAGGACTGAATCAATCATCCTGAATCTGAATACTGTGCACTCAGCCTTAACCACCAATTTACTAAGCAACTCAGAGAAAACAATTTCAGAAACTAAAACGAGTAGAATCTAAGGGCTCACTTTCCGCACGTACTCTAACTCACTGAGATAGTAGTCCAACTGACTCGCTTCTGAGCAGTCAGTAGGTTTGTTATCTCTACTAAGCCTCTGAGCACTTTACTCACACTCAGCTTATCTGACTCATTACTGAACCGTCCCTGCTGCCCCTGCGGACATTCAGCATACTGAGTACTTCAGGGAATCCTGACTGAGTGCGTTAGAGCATTTTTCTGAGTCTTTCAGAAAAATCTGACATCAGTGTATTCCCCCCCCCCATACACTGATTTAACTCGTTTCGGGACCAACAAAGACTATTACTTGCAATTGCATGTTTCATTAATATTAAATTTCATCAAATGGATGTTAAAGCTGCTTTCTTAAATGGCATTTTAAATGAAGAAGCATATGTTGAGCAACCTAAAGGATTTGAAAATTCAGATTTTCCTAACCATGTTTTTAAATTGCAAAAGGCTTTATATGGTCTTAAACAAGCTCCTAGAGCTTAGTATGGTAGGTTAACTGATTTTCTTATTCAAATTGGTTTTGTAAGAGGAGAAGCTGATAGAACTTTATTCATCAAGCATGTTAATTCTAAAATTTTGATTGCACAAATATATGTTGATGACATTGTTTTTGGTTCTACATGTGATTATATGTTGAAAGACTTTGTGAATGAAATGACATCAACATTTGAAATGTCCATGGTTGGTGATTTGAATTACTTTCTAGGTCTTCAAATCAAACAACTTAAAGATGGAATTTTCTTTTCACAAAGTAAATATGCAAAGAATTTGGTTAAAAGATTTGGTTTAGAAAGTGATAAACACATGAAAACTCCTATTGGATCATCTCAAAAATTGTCTAAAGATAATGTTGGCAAAAATGTTGACCCAACATTATATAGATCGATGATAGGAAGTCTTTTATACCTAACTGCTAGTAGACCGGACATTATGTTTAGTGTATGTTTATGTGCAAGATACCAAGCTGATCCAAAAGAGTCACATTTAAATGTCGTCAAAAGGATTATCAAATATATTGCCGGCACATGTGATCTTGGTATTTGGTATAGCAAAGATACTAACAATTCCTTGCTAGGTTATAGTGATGCTGATTGGGCAGGTGATAGTGATGATAGAAAGAGCACGAGTGGAGGTTGTTTCTTCATGGGAAACAACTTAATCTCTTGGCATAGCAAGAAGCAAAATTGGGTTTCTCTATCCACGGCCGAGTCAGAATATATTGCAACAGGGAGTTGTTGTACTCAATTACTTTGGTTAAGAAAAATGTTTGATGATTATGGTTTAAATTGTGAAATGCTCACTGTTATGTGTGATAACACTAGTGCAATTAATATCTCAAAAAATCCTGTGCAACATTCATTAACTAAGCATATTAGTATAAGACATCATTTTATTCGAGATCTTGTAGAGAAAGAAATTGTGAAGTTAGAATATATTTCTACTGGAAAACAACTTGCGGACATTTTTACAAAAGCCCTTGATGACCAAAGATTTTCATCTCTTAAGAAATCTCTTAGTCTATGCACTATTAATTAAATTTATGACGAGTGTTGTAGCAAATGGTGACAGCATTTGTGACAACATTTTTTAGTTCTCATAATTTTGACTAAGTATTTTTATATTTCACTTACTTTATAACTTGATTAGATTTGTTATTATTTTCGTACATACATGTTGGAACATTTTGAAAGTCCTGGACACACATCTCTTAAATGCCTATTAAAATATTCACTAAAATATGCTAAATCACTAAGTAAATATGGGACATGCAGCTCACAACTACGTTGTTCTCTTTTAAAAGGTGATAAAAATTACATCAATTTGTTCATAATCCATTGAGTAACTATGGGGCACGGAGTTGACTACTACGATGCTCTCTTTTGAAAAGATGGATCAATATGAACTAAAATAGTGTTTTATAAAATAAATTGGGGCAACACTAATGAAGTATATTCGATAACATTTGTTAGGGCACAAAAATTTGACTAAGTCTTTGATGGTTATTTATTTTCTGAATTTTAATTTTATTAAGTCTTAATTATGTGAATTAATTCTCTGAATTTATTTAATTAATTATGTGTAGTGTAATGTGTAGTTATTTAATTTTATTTCCAAAACTTCCCACTTCCTTATTTTTCGAAATGATGGGTGGTTTTTTAAACCACCACATCATAATTATGGGTAGTTTTTTCTTCAAGCTGAAAAATTCGAAAATAACTTCCAATTCATATCTCTATAAATTAGAACTCATTTTTCATATCATTTTTGTCTTATATCAAATATTGTTTAAGTTAATTAAAGTGTTAGCATTATTTTAGAAAAGGTATTATTTGTACTCTTGTGTATTATCACTTCATCTTCTTCATTTCATTTAGTTTAAAATTATTGAGTGTTGATTATTTTAATATTTTTCTCTCTGAATTTGATTAGATGGCTAAGCAAGGAGGCTCTGCATCTTCACAATCATCACAGTCGAAATCAAAACCAACATCCCAAGAAAACCCTCTGCAAATTCTTGCTTCCATGGCTACCTCTTCTAAATCCCAGAATACTGCCAAAAATGCTGAGGCATCGACACCAACATCACCGTCGATTACCATCGGCTCGATGGAGGTTCCCCTACCTATTGCTCCTCAACCATTTACCTTCACAAATCCATTCTCAATCCAAGCCAAAATGGCTCCTTCTTCTTCCATTACACCTATTGTTGCTGAATCTTCCAAACCCACACCGAAAGAGCTTGAAACTTGTCCGATTGAAATCAAGCTTTCAGCAGACCCGACCATGGACGAGATGGTTGCCGCTTACAATCAACTCTGCCTTCAAACGACTACCCCTGTAATCATTGTGGGGGAGAGTGTGATTGACTTAGATCCGATAAAAAGAATGGTGCACCCTGAAGATTATGTCGAAAAGAGCTCAACAGAGAAAGAAACTGACTTGGACGGTGGGTCCGGCGACTCTGAAGGCTCCAGCGAATCTTTGTAACTGGGAGAGCAGCTCCAAAATGTTCACGATCGTGGGCGTGGGAAGACTACCTTTCGTGGAGGTAAACGTATGGTTTCCTACAGAACAATGGGGAGAAGGGTGAACTACTCTGAGAAGAGGCGCAAGGTACTAGATGATGGGATTGCTTCTAAGCCCATCAAGGTCTTTGGCTTGGATAAAGAGAAAGAAGACTCCCTTGTTCCAAGTGGGAACGATGAAAGCTCAGAGGAGACTGATTCAAGCATGAATATTCCTTTGAATCAGTACATAGCAAAGAAAAGATCATAAAGAAAGGAGAAAGAAAAAGAAAAGGCTGTTCTGATCGATGTTCCCAAAAATGTTGTTGAAGATGTTGCCTCTCCGAAAGCAACATCAGGGTCTGAAAACTCAGAAGATAATGAGCAACATACTGAACAACACTCAGATTCATCTTCTCAAAATGAGGATATTCAGGTACATTCTAACTCTGGTAATGATGATGATGATGCTAGTTCTGATAAAGATGAGGATTACTATAATGTTGATAGCAAGAGATTTAAAGAGATTAGATCTAGGCTGTTAATTACTGAGAAGTTGATCAAAGTTTCTGATTTTGAAAAACTTGGGATGGTCAGATACTTGGAGGATAGGATGCTGTTATACTCTATGACGTTTGCTAAACCATATTTTGTTGAGTGGATTTATGAGTTTTATGCTAACTTACATGCACATACTGGAAGGGAAAACTCTAAGTTCTATGGCAACACTTGGTTTAGGAATATGAGAATAATGTTGAATCCCAGGGTGATTAATGGTGCTCTGAAATCTGGTAATTGTGTTGAACCTGTAATTGAAGATATGAATGTTGTGATTTCTGTGCTGACTTGTGGTTTGGTATCCACTTGGGTGAATAGGATTAGTGCTTCCAAGCTGACAAGTTTGTTCTCTATCCTGCATAAGTTGGTTGTATATAATTGGTTGCCTTCAACTAATACTACAATTTTGACAAAGGAGCAAGCTGTCCTTTTGTACAAAATTCATATTAAATAGTTTGATTTGGGGCAAACAATATTCAGAAATATGATGAGCTATACTGGTACTATCTCTGGGAAAGGGTTGCTACCCTACCCATGTTTGATCTCATTGTTGCTAGAAGATAAAGAATTTGATAGGCCAGAGACTGAAACAATCAGCAGTTTTCAAGCAAGCTTCAGAATCTCTCACACCTTGCTTAGTGGACCACGGGTGATTGATGTTCCTTTACCCGGTGTAAATCCAGTCAACTCTCCTCAGAATCGACCTTCTACCTCAAATGCTACTGAACATGTTGGCAGCATTAATGCCAACATGTCACCTGGAGGATCCATTCTTTCTGTCCAACTAACTCCCTCTTATATTCTTGATCAAATTTCCTCTTTGCAGACCACAGTTGATAATTTTCTGGCAAATGTGGAGGATTTGAAAATTAGAAAAGCATTTTGGGAGAATCTCCTTTCCACTCCAACAGGGGGAGTAGCTCATAATGTTGATGCACGCACAAATTCTGGGGGAGTGCAGTTACAAGACATGGAGGTTGATGTAGATCCAGAAGAACCAGGAAATGAAGTTGTTGCTGACAGTGTTGTTCAAGATGATGCCAACATATTAAGACAGGCTGTTACAGACACTGTTGCTGAGGTGGTTGCTGATGAGATTGGGGTCACACAACCTATTCCTGATGATATCCTGAGTCCAGTCAATGAAAGATTTGAGGATGCAGATTGAACATCAAGATGATGTTCAAAGTTGAGCTTGTGTGATGATGAAGTTCGAAGAATGGGGGAGTTTGTGCCGGTCCTTGTGGATGCAGCTGTTGATCTCTATCTTCAGCCCTTCTCCTCTCCTTTACTTCATTTGAATTTTCATTATTATTCTTAGACTCTGATTTAATTTTAAAGTTGTAATAGTTGATTACCTAAAAAATAGTTCTTAGATTAGGCTATTCTATTTCATGTTTTGCTAGGTCTAAAACATTGTTTGTATGTTTTATGAACCTTCTCTATTAGTTTTTTAATATGCTTATAATTGTGTTTTGGTTTATGGTTATCCTTTTGGTCTATAAGTACCTTATGTTGTGCTTTATGTCCGGAAATCTTGTTTTGGTTGATAGTTAACTTTTGGTCCATAAGCACCTTATGTTGTGCTTTATGTCCACAATACTATCTTTTTACTTGCTTTATTTTATTTGGTTCGAATAAATTTTTTCATCACTTCATTTGATGAAAATTTTATCATTTCGTCTACATAACTCTGATCAACTCTAATCAAATTTATTTGATTATGATCAACAGCAGTGTGTTGTAGTAGAAAGACCAAATTGGGGGAGATTGTTGATGTTGAAAAAATGTTATGCAATGTGTTGCCATCATTTTAGACAACATCAGAATTCGCCCTTTCTACTAACTTTCCTAATGATTTTTTCATGTTATTTTATTTGTCTAGGCATGGAAGTTGAAGATGTAAAGGTCCCAGAAGGTTCTAGAACGTCAGGCGGTTCCATTGCTTGAGTAGAGAGATATCCACTAACTTGGAAGTTATCATTATGGGCGGTTATTTTGAAGCCCACTACTTGGCTTCATTATGGAGTGGAGAGCTCATTATCTACGTCTATAAATAGAGCACCACTTCATCATTTCAAAGTATGACCGAAAAGTATAATTCAGAGTTGAACGGATCATGTGTCATTCACTAGATTCTAGGTTATACACGGTTCATCAGAATATTGGAAACATTAGTCTCGGCATTGTTTACAACATTCATTATTTGATCTAACAATCCGTTCGGCTGAACGTAGACGTGTTAGGTTTTGTTTAGGTATATTCTTATAAGTCTTGTTTAGATCCTTGTGTGATCTTGTGAAGCTCTTGTGCGGCCTTGAATTTTGGTTTCTTGTGTAAACCTTGTATTTGTGTCACTACAAGTTATAGTGAAGTTTCTCTGCTAGTGAGGCAGCATAGTCTATACATTTTGTATAGCCTATGAAAATTTTGATATCCCTTTGCAAAAGTGTGCGTTTAAGTCTTCCGCTGTGTAGTGTTGTCATTTATGTTGTAGACATTTTTAACAACACTTCTCTAAAACATTTTTAATCACACGCACCAACACTTTCAAAATTGTAACCGATATCGAAGACGAAGAACGGAGATTTTAAGGCCCGAAGACAAAGTTGGTAAAATTTTGTTACGGTCGAGTGGGAGCTTAATCGAGACAGACGATAAAGCTTGAAGACGAACGATGATTACGATATCTCGTAGTCAAAATGAGAAATTAAACCATGACAATTGGATATAACGTGCCAATTTGTTTAATTTGTTTTGATGCATGCTTTATTTATTTAATTTGATTAAACTTTTTTATTGCATGAATATCGTGATGAAAAATCTCAACTCCGAAAATTATTAAGTATGTTTTAAATATAATTTGGTATTTTATTCTAGATAATAAAATTGAATTATTTGACCTCCATGATTTAATTGTTTGTGAAGTCTTTTGGCTACGAATTGGCAAGCGCCTCTCTCCCTATCGGATAGGTCAAAAGATAAGTTCACATGAATAAATTCCCAAAAGGATGATTGTGGATTATTATTAGTGGCGGTATTGACCCTCCCATCAAGTGGTTTGCTCAAAACGAAGTGATAATCCTGTATTTAATCTTGGTTAATACTTAGGTATAAAATTAGCATTTTATTACTCCCCATCGGAGTCCCTACCGATTTTATATGGTCAAGTGGGACCCGACTATTAATTTTTTAAATTAAAGTTTGTAACTGTTCTTGTTTGTAACTTGCTTAAATGTGTTTGCATAAACGTTCACACTCATCGTGGCTTATGTGAACTGTTTTAAGATGTCGGTCGATTTATGCTATGTATTTTTTTAAGATTTTATACAAAGCATAATCTAAATTTTGTGATAATCTTTGCGAATCGATGTATGTATTGATGCAATGTATGTTTTATTTCAGTTCAGCATGTCGTCTCCTTTTAATCCACTGTTTACGATACTTAAAGATAACAAATTGGAAGGTGAAAACTATGTTGATTGGAAACGTCATATATTTATTGTCCTAACCGCACAACAACACAAATGGGTTCTTGACACCCCAAAGCCCCCTACGCCTACGGATGATGCGGATGTTGCCGAAAGGGAATATCATAGGGAGTGGATGAAATCCGATGAAATGGCTAGGTGTACCATCTTGGCTTCAATGTCAGATGTGTTGTAACATCAACACCAAGACATGGAATCCGCTTCTGATATGATGTTAAACCTTAAGGAGATGTTCGTTCATCAGAATCGTACGGCTAGGTAAATCACCATGCGAGATATGTTGTCGCTGAAAATGGTGGAGGGAACGCCCGTAAGGGATCACGTTCTCAAAATGATGGGCCACCTCAACAAGTTAGAGGTACTTGGAGCGGAATATGATGCGGAAATGCAAGTTGATTTCGTTCTCCATTCTCTACCGAAAAGCTTTGAGCAGTTCCAGTTGAACTATATGAATAATCAAGAGTTCACGTTGGCACAACTCTTGCAAGCTTTGGTATCGGCGGAGACACTCATGGGACACCAAACTCAAGTCTTGGTGGCAAGCGGTCCAACTTCTTCTGCACCGAAAGGTGGGAAGAAGAAGAAGAAGACTAAAGGCCCGAGCCAAGCTAAGAGTAAGGTGACTAATGAGGAAGGGGTCAAGAAAGCTACCAAAGGGAAGTGTTTCAACTGTGGTGAGAAAGGACATTGGAGGACGGCCTGTCCCAAGCCAAAGAAGGCAGGGAAGAAAGGTAATTCTCATGCACTTGTTGTTGAAACTTGTTTAGCGGCGTATGCTTCCCATTCGTGGGTAGTGGATAAGGGAGCCACTGATCATGTATGTTTCACTTTACAGGGGTTCCGGAAAACCCGGCAACTTAGTGCGAATGAGATCCTCATCACATTAGGCGATGCTACGAGGTAGCGGCTGTCGCAGTGGGAGACGTGCACCTATTTTTTGAAGATAGAGTTTTAGTATTAAAGGATGTTCTTTATGTTCCCAGTTTTAGGAAGAATTTAATTTTGGTTTCTAAATTGTACGTTGATGGATACTCAGTTTCTTTTAATAATATGGTTGTTATTTTTCGAAACGATGAGTTCATCTGTTCGGGAACATTAATGAATAATCTTTATACTATTAAAAGTGCACACCACACACAAAATGCTTCTTATAGCACATCGACCATTTCTAAGAAAAGAAAATTTTCTTCAACCGTGAACGAAACACTTCTATGGCATCTAAGACTTGGTCATAATAATCTAAAGAGAATTCAAAGGTTGGTGGCGGATGGCTCGTTGGAGTCTCTCCATGTTGAGCCTTTTCCAACGTGTGAATCTTGTTTAGAGGGGAAAATGACCAAGAGGGCCTTCGGGGCCAAGGGGAATAGAGCTAGTGAAGTGTTGGAAATCGTTCACACTGACGTATGTGGGCCAATGTCGGTTCAAGCTAGAGGAGGTTTTGAGTATTTCGTAACTTTTACGGATGATTACTCAGGATATGGGTACGTTTACCTTATGCGGCGCAAATCGGAAACCTTTGATAAATTCAAATAGTTCAAAGCCGAGGCCGAGAAACATAGGGGAAAGAGTATCAAGTTCCTACGATCGGATCGTGGGGGCGAATACCTCAGCAATGAATTTTTGACCTACTTGTCAAGAGAAGGGATTGTATCCCAATTGACTGCACCCGGTACCCCTCAACAAAATGGGGTCGCAGAACGAAGAAATATAACTCTTTTAGAAATGATCAGATCCATGATGAGTTATTCAGAGTTACCCAAGTCATTTTGGGGCTATGCCTTGGAAACAACGGCTCATATTCTAAACTTGGTGCCATCCAAATCGGTTCCTAAAACTCCCACAGAATTGTGGACCTGGCGTAAGCCTAGTTTGAGACACATAAGGATTTGGGGGTGTCCGGCATATATGTTGGACAAGGAAGTCGGAAAATTGGATCCACGTTCGAAATTGAGGTTGTTTGTAGAATACCATAGAGGAACGAAATGGAGTATGTTTTATAGTCCCAAGGACCAAAGAATCGTAATTAGTACGCATTCTAAGTTCTTGGAAGAAGACTATGTGAACAATAGAAAGCTCAAAAGTGGGATTACCTTAGATGAAATAAAAGGGTCTAACCCTATACCAAGGGTACAAGTTGATGTACCACGCGACACACCAACACAACCGGAGCCTCGTCGTAGTGGGAGGGTTGTGAGACAACCCGAGAGATTCATGTTCGTGGGAGAGTCATCTAACTTGGTCCCCGGGGAAAATGAATTAGACCCATGGACATACGACGAAGCACTCCAAGATAAGGATGCAGATTCTTGGCAAACAGCAATAAAAGCCGAGATGGGGTCTATGCAAATGGATGTCAAGACAGCTTTCCTTAATGGAAGTCTTGAAAAAGAAATCTATATGTATCAACCCGAAGGCTTTATTGAAAAAGGCGAAGAGCACCTTGTATGCAAGCTTAAGAGGTCTATCTACGGACTTAAGTAAGCATCGCGAGCTTGAAATCAATGTTTTGATAAGTAATAAAAGCTTACGGTTTTGATCAAAATGAATTTGAGAGTTGTGTGTACAAGAAGTGTGTGGGAACTTCTGTGGTATTCTTGATACTATACGTAGATGACATTTTGCTCATTGGAAACAATGTGGCGGTGTTATCAGACGTGAGGGTATGGTTGTCAAATCAGTTTGATATGTAGGACTTAGGGGAAGACGGTCATGTCTTAGGGATCAAGATTACTCGAGATCGCAAGAAAAGAATGGTCGGGTTATCGCAAGCTTCATACATAGATACTGTTTTGAAACGGTTTAGCATGCAAAATTCCAAGAAAGGTTTTGTACCTTTTAGAAATGGAATTCATCTATCAAAAGAGATGTGTCCGAAGATACAAGAAGAGATAGATTGCATGAAAGACATCCCATATGCTTCGGCAGTTGGAAGCCTCATGTATGCTATGCTATGTACGAGACCGGATATCTGCTTTGCCGTAGGCATGGTAGCACGATATCAAAGTAACCCCGGGAAAGAGCATTAGACGACTGTTAAAAATATTCTAAAATATCTCAAGCAAACTCGAGATAGAATGTTGGTTTATCAGTCAGATAGTCTAATCCCCGTTAGTTATTTGGACTCGGATTTCCAATCAGATATAATTTCCAAATGGATCTACCTCGGGTAATGTGTTTCGTTTGGGGAAGGAGCCATGATATGGTGAAGTATGCATCACTGATTCTACTATGGAAGCCGAATAAGTAACTGCTTATGGAGCAGTGAAGGAATCGGTTTGGCTCAAGATCTTCTAAGTGGACTTGGATAAAATTCTGAATTTGTCTAGCATTGTAATGCTAGGACAGTTGCAAATTCAAGGGAACCATGAGTCCACAAGGCCAACAAACACATTTAAGAATATACAATCTTAGATGAGAAATCATTAAGAGATGAGATGAAGATATGGCAAAGATCGCATCGGAAGACGACCTAGTTAATCCTCTCACAAAGTGTCTGCCTCTATGTACATTCGAGAGACATGTGGGAGGAATGGGAGTCAAGTGTGTTGCCAATCTGCTTTGAGTATAAGTGGGAGAAATTATTAGGACATGCGGAGCTCATAGATATGTGGTAGTATACTTAAAAGCAGACTTTGAGTATAAGTGGGAGATTGGTAGGGTTATACTAGAAAGTATGCTTTTACTTTGTTTAACTAAACTGAATCTTTGAGCTTTATCTGAAATAAATCTTTTATCATTGTGCTTTAGATAAATATGAATATTATTTATTTATTGCAATCCGTTCATAGAATAGTACAAGTTACACTATAGATAAACGTGGTGATCCCCGGATAACTCACAGCAAGATCACATTATCAGTTTCTTGTAACAAGTACTAAATTCACAACCTAGATGGGATTTGAACACCCCATTGGTAAACGGTTGATGTGTAGATCCCAGATTGGCTTATCTTGACCAAGGGATTGCACTAGTGCATGATGATGCATTGAAGAGGACCTACAGAGAGGTAATTCTTCTGTACTGATTTATGGGATGAAGAATTAGACCTCAGTGGTCGTTTATTTCTAAACCTCTGTCCCTTAAATAGGACTGTGTGTGATCCGTGCGTGGCACTTTATTTTGTTATGGGTAGAGAGTCAATAAGACTCAATACTTTGCATCTTGGGTGACGCCATTGAGAACATGACAGTTGCTAAGATTTAATACAGAGGAACATGTGCTTGGAAAGTCTTGCATGATTAGTCCCCTTGGTGGGCTCTAAACGTTCGTCATACTAAATCTTGCAAGTGGAATTTGTTTCCGGTATGATGATAAAGAAGAGATGCCTTACTCCAAGGATAAGATGTTAAATTAATTAAAGCGTTCAGTGGCTTGATTAATTAACGGACAAGAGAATTTTAAACACGGGAAATAATGACCGGGAGCCATATGATTGTAATATGGGTTAAGATGGATAGTGCAACATTAATCCTATAGTGGAGTGAGATTAATGTTAATGGGTTGAATGACATTGGGCTCAATGTTAGAATTCAAGGCCCATTAGGAGGTCCAATCTGAATTCTCCTAAAGGCCCCTCAAGTAGCCCAATTAAATGTCCAACAATTGACAAGGTGTTTAAAATAAAAGAAATAATTTTGGGGCCCAAATGATTGAGTTTTTCGAAAATTATATATATATTAATATATGAGAGATTTTATGGAAAATAGATATGTATCTTGAATACAAGAATATCTAATAAAATCAAGATCTCATGGAATTAAATATATATCCTTTTTTTTTTCAAAAATTATATGATTGAAAATATCAAGAATTGAATATTTGATATTCAAGATTATCAAGATTAGAATATTTGATATTCATGATAATCAAGATTTAAAATATTAGATATTCAAGATATTCAAGATCTTGTATTCTCACTATAAATATGAGATGATACAAGACTTCATATTCATTCTTGTGAGAGGGTAATTTTCGAAAATTACCAGTGAGTTAGGCAACAAAATATTTTCTTCCTTGTGTTGTGATTATTCGTGTGGCCTCCCACCGGGTGCACGAATAAGGACGAGGGAATACTTTAGAAGGCTTTTGGGTTTATCAAATTGAGGGTCTCAAGAAGGACGCCTTCAAGTTCATTATTGATACTTCGGCTATAGAGGATCTCAAAGGACGCCATTGATCTCAACAGTCTTGCGAAAGCAGCTCAACCAAATAACGCCTTTTGTCTCAGAAACTGCCTTTTCTCCAAGAGGTATAATTCACTAAATCCCTTAGTTCCGCATGTTTAGGGCCTTACGTGATATTATATGTTCATATGTTTTGCATGCAAAGTCTGTTGTTGGGTATACAATTATTTGATTTAATTATGTTTAAATCATGATATTAATTGTAGGCTTAAATTTGTATTTAGCGTAAATTGCGAATAGATCCGCGTTTAATTCCCCAACAGTGTTTCCTCCACACAAAGAGAAACCTTGTTAAAGACTCTATAGGCTTTGCTACTTCCAGAATATCCTAAGAATATTCCTTCAGCAACCTTAACATCAAAAGTCTTTAACTTAGTCTTTCCATTGTCATGAATGAAACACCTACACCCAAAAATATGGACAAAGGAAAGGTTAGGAGATTTACCTTTGTACATTTCATAAGGAGTCTTGCCATGTCTCTTGACTGGTAAACACCTATTTTGGATGTAGCAAGCAGTGTTGATGGCTTCTGCCCAAAATCTTTGAGGAGTCTGATATTCAGCTAACATGGTCCTTGCTGCCTCCTTGAGGGTTCTATTCCTCCACTCAGCTAACCCATTCTGCTGAGGTGATCTGGCAGCTGATGTCTCATACTGAATACCATTTTCCCTGCAATAGTCAGAAACAATAGAGTTAAGAAACTCAGTACCTTTATCACTTCTGATTCTGACTATGCTGAGGTCCAGCTCCTTCTAGATCCTCTTGAACAACTCCAGCATCTAGATCATAGTCTCACGCTTCTTGAACAAGAACACTACCCAAGTGAATCTTGTATAATCATCAACAACCACCAGTGTGTACTTCCTTCCACTGAAGATAAGTAGTGAGACTGGTCCAAATAAATCCATATGAAGCAGCTGGAGTGCTTTTATTGTTGCAGTACTCTGCACATCCTTAAATGAGGCTTTGGTCTGCTTCCCTTTCTGACAGGCATCACTCTTCTGATCAGATGCAAACACCTCATTTGGAAGTCCTCTGACTAGACCCTTCCTTGCAACCTTGTTGAGAGTCTTGAAGTTGAGATGACCCAACCTCTTGTGCCAGAGCCAGCTGACCTCTGCTGAACTTTTAGCAACCAAGCATGAATCAGCTGGACAGCTTGCAAAGTCTGCAAGATACATATTACCTCTTCTGAGGCCAGTTAGTAGCACCTGCTCATTTAAATCGTTAATAAAAAGGCAAGAGTTTTTAGAGAATCTTACTGAATATCCCTTATCACAGAATTGGGATACTGACAGAAGATTGTGCATCTGCCCATCTACATAGTAGACTTCTTCAACTCTTGTTCCTTTGATCAGCAGAGTACCAACTCCTCTGGTGACTCCAAAGTTGTTGTCACCAAATACAACTCTAGGCCAATCAAGCGTCACAAAGTCCAGGAGGAGATGCTTTTCATACGTCATATGCTTCGAGCATGCACTATCGATGTACTATACATGACCCTTGGCTTCTCCTCTCTCTATTGGGCTAGAGCTTGCCTGAAATAAGAAATCAGGCTATAGGTACCCTTACATTGGGTCCTGATTGGTTAGTATCAACTTTCTGGATCCACAGCTAGAGATCATCCTTATGAGGTTTAGGAGATCTCAACCTTCTACCATACTTGTCCACAAAAATAATCTCCCTCAGAGGATCTCTCCTGGGGCGATGAGTGATAACAGCAGGCTTGTAGGTGGGCTGCTCAAAAGGGTAGTTTCGGCTTGAGCCTCTGAATGACTCATATACTTTAGCCTGTGAAGGCTTGCCTATTTTGGTTACGTTAAATGTAACCCAGGGCTGAGGTCTGGTTCGCTTGGGCTTACTCTGCTGAGATGGCCCAGGCTTATCATTCCTCTGCTGATCCTGCTGAGGCTTCCTTGTCTTAGCATTGCTATGAGTAGGATGCCTTTTCTGATCTTGAGGCTTTTGAGCTTTGGACTTATTTTGGTTACCAGCAAGCTTCTGAGTTTTAGTACTCTTCTGCTCTGCTAGAACCTTTTTATCACTAGCAGGCTTCTGAGCTTTGGTGCTCTTCTGCCCAGCTCGGATCTTTTCTGTCCCTCTGCTCTTTTGCCCTTCTGATACAGATGCAGGCTCAGCTGGTCCCTTACCCTATCGAGGATCCTGGATTAACCCACTATCACATTTTTTCTTCTTTTGTGGTTTGGGCTTAGGATAACCAAGACCCCTTTTATCATTCACAGTTTGTGAGGACTCAGCTATTTCAGACACGACAATTTTTACCTTAGTCAGCTGATCCACTTTCAGCTGAAGCTGCTGTGAATTTTTAATTGTAAGTTCATTCTGTTTGAAGAGTTCATCGAACTTAGCTGTCAGCCGATTATGTTCTTCACTCAAGACAGTGTTCTCAGAGAGTAGCTTTTCTATCAGCTTCTCATGTTCCTCACATTTTCTTATTAAGTCAGCAGACTTGCTAGCATGTGAGTCATAGGATGTCACTGGTAGTCTAGCACTCTCCAAATCCTGTCTCAGGCTTTGAAGTTCGGCTTTCAGACTAGTGTTCTCCTCTTCTAACTTATAGTAAACTTTCAGAGAGGATTGGAGATCGGATAACAACTTGTGTATATCTGACTCCATAGAATAGGTAGAGGAGCAGGATGAGCTAACAGAGGGGGTAGGAGAATTTACCTCTTCTACCTTAGCCATAAGGCAGACATCATCTTCTGAGTCAAAATCAAATGAGGATGAGGATGAACTGATGTCCTGCTTCTCCTCCTCTGCCAGTAGAGCTCTCTTGTCAGCAAATCTACGATCTCTTTTGATTCTCTTCTCCTCTCTCTCCCTTGGTGTAAGCTGAGGACAATCATAGCTGAGATGTCCTGGCTTGTTGCAAGAATAACAAACTCCATCTACTCCTCTCCTGGGACTTGGTTCCCTTCTTCTCTCTAGAGACTTGTATCTGGTCTCCTGCTCGTCTGATAGTCTTCTGGCATCAGATGACTTCTGGTATCTAATGGAATAATCACCCTTGTTCTTCTTCCAATGGGATCTGTACTTCTGGAACTTGTTTGACATCTTGTCAAACTTCTTGGTTAGCAAAGCAAGTTGCTCCTTTAAGCTCATGTCCTCTGGAGTAGAAGACTTCTCTTGACTATCAGCTGCAGCAGAGACTGCAACATTCTTTGTAGCTGATGAAGTTGGAGTCTCATCTTCTTGGTCTTCTTCTTGGATATCGAACTCATGTGCCTTCAGATGAGATAATAGTGTATGATGACTCATTTCAGATAGCTTCTTTGTCTCCTTGATCACAGTCACCTTCACTCTCCATCTGCGAGTAAGAGATCTTAAGATTTTGTTATTGATCTCTTTCTCCGAGTAATCTTTTCCTAGGGAACTTGCCTTGTTCAGAATATTTGTCAATCTCATATCAAGCTGATCAATTGACTCATCATCTTTCATCTTGAAAGTGTAAAAGGTGTGAAGAACGGCTTGGAGCTTATTCTCCTTTATCTGATCAGTCCCTTCACACATTAAGGAGAGTTTCTCCCACATCTCCTTAGCTGTCTTGTAGGTCTTGATCTTTTCAATGTATTCTTTTGACAATGTCTCGATTATTTCAGTTCTTGCCACTTGATCCAGATTGAAAAGTTTTCTTTCAGCATCATTCACTTCACTTTTTTTCTTCTTAGGCTTCCTTCTTTCACTGATCTCTGCTTCTGGAGTCTTGCCGTCGCTTACTGCTTCCCAGTAGAATTTAATAGGCCCTTCCTCCAGAACATCCAGCATCCTATCATGAATGGCTCCAAGATGATTCTCCATTCTGAACTTCCAGTAGTCATAGTCTTCAATGGAAAATTCAAGCAGCTTCCTTGTCTTGGATCCACTCTTCTTGTAAGAAGCCATATCTGCAAGTGGTTAGATAAAATGCACACAAGTTTTTCTAAAATAGTTTTAAGGGATCTGTCCAGGTGACCACCAAAAGCTTTCTCAGGCTGTGGTCTTTTGGACACACAACTCTGATACCACTTGTTGGTCCCAAAGGCAGGTTTTAGAGTTAGAAAGACTGAGACAAGTCTAGAAGGGGGGGTTGAATAGACTTGAGGAGTTTCAAAACCTTTTTCCAATTGTAGACTTATTTTAAAAACAGCAGACTATTTGAGACAGTCTGGTTTTGAAAATGTGCGTTGTGTATGAGTGCGGAAATGTTTTAATGAAAACTTGTTTAGTGATTTTATCTACAGTTAAGAGCAGAAAAGAAAAGAACACACGATACATAATTTATAGTGGTTCGGACAAAAGGTCCTACTCCACTCTCCACAAGCCAACTGAGCTTGTGGGGCTCTCCACTAACTTCTCTCTCACTCACTCACTCACTCACTCACTCACTCACAAACTTTGAGAGTACTACTCTCTTACAATCAGTCAATGCTTTTTAATGGCTATCGACTTCTAACAGCTTCTACAAAGCTTCACAAAAGATTAATATGAAAGAATGGATTGAGTGCGAGTGAAGATTTTGACAGAGTTTCGGCAAGATTTAAACGCGTGTGAATCGATACTTGAAATCTTCACTGGTACTCTTATTTATAGGCTCAAATCAACTAGCCATTGGGATAGACTAGGGATCTGAAATCCTATAATCTCGGTATCAATCAATCATAGAGATTGATTGAATCTCCTTCCTGATTCCCAGAGATCTTCGCAATCTTCAATCAATCAAGTTTGTCCCCTTGATTAATTGATCTTCTATTCTGGGAATCTCCTCTTTGTCGCAAGTCAACCCTTAATGTGATTCCGTAGAATCTGGGTAGAGCACAAGACCTCAGCTGATGTGCAAGTCTGCTGGTGCACTTCTGCTGATAACTTTGACCTCAGCTGATGTGTTGGTTTACTGATGTATCTCTGCTGATTACTTTGACCTCAGCTGATGTGCAAGTCTGCTGGTGCACCTCAGCTGGTATCTTGAACTTTGCTCTGGAATAAGGTCCTTGGTCCTTGTCTTGTCTACGACATGCTCAGCTGATATTCTGATATCAGCTGATCTGACTCCTCTGATGTTCTGCTCCAGATAACTAGTGTCAGCTGCTCAAGTCTTCTGTTTTCTAGAATCGGCTAAGTCCTCAATCCCTTAGCTGGTCTTCTTCTCTATGAAAGCTTCGGATCTTCTAGGCAGCAAGGTTGATTCCCCCTTACAAAAACCTATCTAATCCTAACTAATCATCAGTCGACTAACATGTTTAGCTGGTCCTATTACAAGCTAATTGGTTTATCATGTCATCAAAACCTCTAATGAGAATATCCTAACATATTATTAGCTGGAAATCTCTAAAAATTAACAGTTTGGTTGCCCCCACAACTAATGATAGCCTAAGTTTTGCAATCAGTACTTTGTACTCTGCTTCGTTGTTAGTGGCCCTGAATTCAAATCTGATTACTGAAGTGAATACCTGTTGGTCAGGACTGATCATGACTACTCCTGCCCCAGCTGCAGTGTTGGTTCCTGAGCCATCAATGTACAAGTGCCATGGATGTATACATCTCTTCATTGGATCTTGGGGGTAAGTTAGCTCTACAATGAAGTCGGCTGGAGCTTGCCCTTTAATCGCTGTTCGGGGTGCATATTATCCCATATGGGCTTATCTCTAATGATCATTTTAACAAGAATCTGCAGTATCTGGCCTATGTAGGATTTGTCGTAGGGGGAAGGTGGTAAGGACCTTTAGTGGATGGTTAAAGAAGTATGGTCTAAGTTTTCTGACGCTCATCACAATAGCGTACGCCAACTTCTCTGTCAGGGTGTATCTTATCTCTGCATCATGAAGTGTTTGGCTAACGTAGTATATAGGAAAGTGGAATTTTCCATCTGCCCAAACCAACACTGAACTGATGGCTACTTCGGAGGCAACCAAGTACAAGTAAAGTTTTTTACGGGGACTGGTTTAGACAATATTTGAAGATTGATCAAATACTCTTTGATTTGCTCAAAGGCTCTTTGACACACGTCCGTCCATTAGAAATTATATTTCTTCTTGACTTTAATGCCATCAAAGAACGGTTTGTTTCAGTCTCCAAATCGAGAAATAAACCTATTTGGAGTTGCGAGGCATCTAGTTGAGCATTGGACCTTTTTCATCGAGTCTGGTGGGGCCATTTTCATTATGCATTTCACCTTAGATGAATTGACTTCTATTCTGCACCGGCTTATCAGGTTTCCAAGAACTTACCTGAGTGTACTCCGAAGCTATTTTTCTTGGTATTCAACTTCATGTTGTATGTTCTCATTATTTCCAACGCATGTGCCAAGTGTTCTAGGTGGTCTTGTTTCCTTGTGCTCTTCACAACTATATCGTCGACATAAATTTACATGGTATGTCCTATGTATTGATCGAATCTTTTGTTGACCAATCTCTGATAGGTGTCACCGACATTTATTAGACTAAATGATATTCGCGTCCAATAGTAAATATTCTTATTGGTATAGAATGTTGTGTGTTCTTGGTCATCTGGGTACATGACTATTTGTTGGTATCCTGCAAAGGTATCCATGAAGGTCATTAGTTCATGTCCCGTGGTATTGTCCACCAGTTGGTCGATGTGTGGGAGCGGGAAGTTATCTTTGGGGCATGCTGCAATCAGGTCCGTGAAGTCCATACACAGCCGCCATGAACCATTGGGTTTACAATCCAGCATGGGGTTTTCCACCCATTGTGGACATATGGCCTTCTATATCAACTTGTTGTCTAACAGTTTCTTGACCTCTACTGTGAGCACTTCATATTTTTTTAGAATGTATATTTTTCTCTTTTGGCGCACATGTTTCTTCTTGGGGTCTATATTGAGATAATGACATGCATGCTCCAAGGGTTTCCCCGGCATGTCTTCGTGAGACCATGCAAATACATATACATTTTTTTAAGGAATTTCTCCATCTCCAATCTTTGGGACTCAAGTAATTCTGAACCTATGAATAGCTCTAACACCTCTCTGTCAGGGTCCACTTAATAGTTCTCAATTCCTCAACGGGGGTTGCTCTCCGTTTTTTTTTCATTAGGGATCGTGGGTTTGAATTTTAAGGTCTAGTTCTTCCCCGTCCTGATGTGGTTCATACCCGATGTGGGGTTCTGAATCATCTGGATCTTCAGCTATGTTTGTAGTTGCAGGTGCAGAGTTAGTTCCAGGCATGCTAGGTATTGAGTGTGTTCTTGCTCCAAGTTCCATATCTTCTTCCATGTAGTGGGCTTGTTCTGGGTCCAACTACAATCCTTGGCCACCTTCTTCTTCCTGTTGATGGTCAATCTCCATAGGTTCTGTCTCTGTCGCGATGATGTCCAGTATACTGGGCTCTTCGGGTAAGTACTGTGGTTCTTCTTAGTACACCAATACTTGGGTCACTGGATTCTTGATCATTAGCAAGCACTCCCTGGCCTTCTTTTAGTCGCTTTTTACTGTCTCTGCACCTTTAGGTGTTGGAAATTTTACACAATAGTAATACGTTGAACATGCAACTTTAAATCTAGAAATAAACGATCAGCTGAGGAACCCATTGTAAGAGGACTGTTAGTCTACAACTAAGAAATCTATTAGCCTAGTCAATCTCTTTTTTGGATCCTCGACCAATACAAGTTCAATAGAAATCCTTATCATGCCTAAAGTGATGGTTACAGCTTCTCCAAACCCCCACTATTCTATGATTACATTTTTTGATACTCGTAGTCCTCTAACTACTCTAGTGTCTTCTTAAAAAGTATGTTTAGGTATGCGTCGGTGTCCACTAGCAGTCAATGGACCCTCGTGTTTATGATGTTAGCACTGATGACTAACGAGTCATTGTGGGGTGTGAGAATCCCTTCTAGGTCTGCTTGAGAAAATGTCAATTCTGCAGTCGGCTTCGTCTGTGCTTTAGACCCGGAGCCCAATTCTTGAACCTAGTTGATGGCTCAAATTTCTACTTTCTCCTATCTTTTTGAATGGGGTGATCTCCCTTCTGACACTCCTCCTACTGGTCCTATTTTTCTAGCACCAGTACCTCTCTATTCGATTCTTGGTGTGCTGGGGTGTTGGTGGAGCTCTTCTGGATTGTCAGTTTGACCTACAGTCTTCCTCATCATCATCTTTATCATATGACTCCTCCCGACTTACAGGTCTTTGTCTCTTCGCTGGAGTCTTTTTCACAAACTCTGTTAACTTTTTATCCTCATAGAACTTATGTAGTTGCTTCAACAGATCCCGTTATTCACTTGTGAAGTGACCAATACTTTAGTGGTAGGCACAGTACTTGTTCGGGTTAAGCTTTCTTCTGTCTTGTCTGATCCTTCGGGGAGCTGAAAGCATATATCTGTCATTAATGGCAATGTATAATTGCTCTAGACATGGTCAGTACCTGGTTCAGTTTTTCTTTATATTCAGCCCCATTGGCATTAGATTCTTTGGAGCTTAAATATCCTCCACGGTCTTCTTCCCATTCTTTTTCCCTTATGCTTCTGTACTAAACTCCCTCTATAGTGCTTCTTGCATTGCCACATATACTCCGGTTTTGTGATAGAACTCCACATATGTCTTTGGGCATGACAAATGCATTTTCTTCTAGAGGTCTGTACCTTTCTTCAATTCAGCCATGACTGCAACAATTTTGGTGTCCTCACTAACTAATTCTCCTTTCAGTAGGATTTTATCAAACCTCTCTAGGTATTACTGGTCCATTCTTCCGCTTCCCATGCTATATTTACCAGTCTGTGCTTTTGGGTCAAGTATGTGCCGTATCCAGAGAAATGTGACAGGAACATCCTGGTGAGCTACCCGAAGAATTGGATTGATCCCAGAGCTAGGGATGAAAACTATTTATATGCTCTATCCCCAAGAGTTAATGGGAAGTTTCGGCACTGGGTAGCGTCTAATTACCCCATTGATATCATAATGTTTGTGTACTTTGATATGTGGAATTTAGGGTCTGACTCTCCCGCATACAGTGCTATTGTTGGAAACTGAATCTTCTTCTGTACAAGTGCTGTCAGGATGGTCGTAGACAAATGAGATGTGGGTAAGGATGTCATACTAACTCCTTTGTCTTTGCTTGCCACCTTCTCGCATAGGTCCTCCACAACTTACCTTAGTTTTTCGATCTCGCTTAGGGGCAACTCCCCTCTTCGAGGCTGTTCAAGATTGGTTGCCCGCATGTGAGCAGCTTCCAGCAGTCCCTCATTTCGGGAAGTCTCCCTTGGTGGCCTCTGTAGGTTGCTCGCCCCATGTGGGTCTATCCTGTCAGTTGCTTGATGCCTCAACCTTTCCTGCACTGGTCTCCTTGGAGCGGTCATCTCTGATAGATCTTCCTGATCCCGTGCGTGGGCAGTATTTGTTTGCCCTCCAGTGGATGAATTTTCCAACCTTTCTCTTAGACTCACTCTTGATTGCCCCAGGCTGGATTGACCATGCTCGTTCTCTGCTCGCTACTTTTGGGGCCCGAGCCGGTCACTGACCTTCTGTTTCCCTCTAGGATCTGGCAGGTGTGCTCGCCCACTACTCGCCTCTTGCTCATGGGCCTGTTGCATCGTGCTAGTTTGCTCGTGAGCAGTCCCACGCCTCGTCTCAGTGGGAGCTGCTTGGGTTTGCTATCTATGTATCTCCCTAAGTATTGTTATTGCTCGTTTAATGTCCTCCGTAGACTTCAACATGGACTCTAAGGTTGTCTCCATTCTGGGCTCTGCAGGTGTAAGGGGTTGTGTGGGTAGTTAGGGACCAATCCCAGGATTATGTCTTCTTGTATTTCTTTCTCACCACCTCCTATTGGTTGACGTATTGCGTGACTCATTGTGTGATACTTTTGTATTTGTACTATTTTTTCAGACTTCCAGTTTTGGGGTAAATTTCCTTTTGATCTTGCTTCAATCACTCAGCAATTATAACATCAGTCAAAGTTTCTCCAGCAAGTCATTAAATTGGAGGTTTCCTCCAAATTTAATGCCCCAACAAGACGCTATACTTGAGCGCCAATATAAAGGATTGTTAGTTTAGAGGCACTAGAACACCATATGGCGCTTACCGTAACAGCGCCAATTCCTCCCCCCTTTTTTTAAAATTAAATTATATATTTTTTAATTAGTTATGTACATATATATTTTATTTTAAAAGCAATTAATATGTTATTTATATATATATATATATATATTATTTTTATATATAAATTAATTTTTTTACAATCAAATGATACATATAAAAATAAAATAATATAATTATAATTAAAAAACTATTACATTAATTAATAGAAACACCTACATAACGATATTCAAATATAGAATAATTGGTATCTATTGTAATTTTATTTTTCATTGTAATTTAAATTTCAATTGTAATATTATTTTAAATTTTAAATTTAAATTTGCATGAAAATTTTATTCAATTTAACTATTATAAATAAAAAAATTCTTTTAAAATAAATATAATGTAATATTATATTACAATGCTAAAAAAATAGAGCTGACTGTTGGGAGTAAAGTGTTATCTCTATTATAGAGTAGTGCTGAATTGACTCCAAAATAGAGGCAACTGCTGGAGATGGCCTTATAAAACCAGCTTGAACTTTGAGCCCTTTCTCTCTTCTATTTTTTTCAGTATCCTTCACCTTTTCTAGTTGTGCATGAGTGATATTATAATCCTTTTCATGCATGAAATTTCAGATGACGTTTTAGGATGTTACCTTAGGGATATTTCGAAGACTGAACTTTTCCAGATTTTTCTTGGTGATAGATGTTCTTCACCGTTTATTCTTTGGTCGAAGGTTCGGGCCCCTTCCTCTAGGGCTAAAAATATTGATTGATTGTTCTAATTGTAGATTACAATGTAGCTAAACACAAATGCTCAATCAACATTTGCTGAAATTTTAATCCCCAAGAAATGTTTAAGATAAATGGAGAAGAGCAAATGTGTAATAATTTAGAGAGAGAGGAAGTCAAATAAGGAATTTTCTATTAAAAGAGTTAGAATCTTTTCTCATGTGTACAAATGACCTATTTATAGGCTTGCATGTGATGATGTGGCACTTAATTAGGCTACTGTGGCTTAATAAGGTGCCAAATGTCCTAACACTTGTCACTTTTAGGGCCTAAATACCCTTAATAAGCCTGAAATGACTAAATAACCCCTAAATAAGGTTGTCCACACTTCTGAAACATTTTTGTTGTTAAGGCGAGCAGCTTTGGGTCCTTGGTGTTGGGGCAAGCAACCTAGACTTGAGACTAGTGGCTATTTGGTCCATTCAGTAAGGGGCGAGCGGCCTTTAATGTGCATCCCTTAGTCTGTCTTGGTGAGTGGGTGGAGCAACCTTCAATTGGGATTTACTCCTTAGTTGATTGTGTCCCTCTTTTGGTGGTTGACGAGCAGGTTTGCTCGCTCTTCTCTAAGAGCTGGCGAGCAGCTTTGCTCGCCTCTCTTAAAGAAGAGGTAAGCAGTTGGCGAGCAACTTTGAATTGGCCATGTACATGTGTTACCTCAAGCTTTTTCTGTTCGCACCTGACTTAAATATGCTCGCATCATTAATTCCTTACTCTTGATTTGCTCGTCTTTACTTTGACGATGCTAGCTTATCTATCAACACCCTTAACTACAAATATGTTTTGGTACGTGTGGTCCTATTCATAATGTAAAATTATATAGAAAAGTATATTTGACTATATATTTTTCATTGGATAAAACTTATATATAATGTTGCATGTATGCAAAATCCATGCAACTTACTCATACATGAGTAGTTTGGTGTACATAAGAAACTAATGCATGGAACCCCACATGACTACATCAACATATCACAATTACCTCAAGCACGTAAGTTTTGCATGCACTCAAACGGAATAAAATCTATACATAAAGTGGTTAAATTTTTCATATATTTTTTGATACATTATAGGTGCAATAGTGGCACATGTTTTATGTTGGTCTTTCTTAGATGTTATATGAGATGAAAATGCAAGTCAATCTTTGGCCGTTGCTAAATGCTACGTAAATGAAGAATCCAAGAAAGAGTTGACTTCAAGTCACCCGAGAGGCCCTAGACAATCAACTATGTAGATTAGGGTTACTTTATAAGCAAGTTATTAATGTATAATTATCCTAAAAGACACATCATTACTAGGTCAATAGGCTTAAAGAGGTGTCATCTCATGCTTGTAAAGCTAGTATATAAAGTTGTAATCTTTATTAAGAGATGACAAGCTCACATTTACAATCACATGCATGCAAACTTCAATCTCCTTATTTTCCTCTCTCAATTAGTGCAATTACAAAGCAAGAAATACTTGCATTTTTTGTTTGATAATTTTAAGAATTTGGCCACATAATCTCATCTCAATAAAAATGTTATCAATAAATTGATACTTTTTTAGGGTATCTTGAAGGTGTTCTTCAAATAAAATTGAAGATTTTTGAAGACTCATAAAAGAAGGAACTTAACTAAATTGACAAATAATGTCTCAAGATAAAGTGCACTCTCAAACATACTCTAGGGTCGAGGTACAAGCAATACCCAATGTCCATTCTCCCGTTTCCCATGAGGAGACAAGAAGAAAAGACGCAAGTAAATCTTACGGTGAATCACAAAATACTCATGTTACAAGAACTATTGTGGAACGTTCACAAATTATACCTGAGCTTGAATCATTCCTCCAAAGGTCGAAGGATATTGAATGGATGATTGCGGTATTGCAAGCCTTACAAAGACAATGTTGGATATGTCTTGAAGTGTGGGACGCGTGAAGATGGGAGGACGACACCTTAGTGTGGAGTGATTTTTTCTCAATGGATCGTTTTAAAAAATCACATGTCTGCACTTTCTTTAACTCTCCATCTTCTCTCTATTGGATTGAAGTATTCCCTCCGTCTCAGAGGTGTTTTTACCTTTGGGATTGCACACATTTTAAGAAAAGTAGAATGATGTGAAAAGTTATATTATTAAAATAGTGAGATTAGTTGGAATGAATGTAAAAGTAATGACATTTTGTATAAATATGTGAATATTGGGAGGATAAAGTTAAAGTAATAGTTTTCATTTATAGTGTGTGAAAATAATTGTGGAACGGATAAAAAAGGAAAGTGCGAAAACAATTATGGGACGGAGGGAGTAGCTTTCTTTCTCTTTGAAAACTTAGCCTGAGACTGTATCTGTGATATTGTGCTCTAACTATTACCATGTAACATATTACTCCACCTTTTATACATATAGTAGGTTTTGTGTGAAAGTAGTTCATGATAAGTTTATCATAAAATCGTTTAAAGTATCGAATATCTGGTCAAGTGTATCAAAACATTCATCAGGTGTATCAAAAGTTGAGGTCAATATAAATTTTATTGACATCAACTATTGATACACCTGGTTAATTGTTTGATACTTTAAAAATTGTTCATGATAAGCTTATCATGAACTATTTTCATACAATACTTTGCTTTATATATATCATGCACCTCAATTTCTACTTTTAATTACTTTATATTCTAATATTTTTGCAATATATCTCAACTACACGTCAAATTAAAATTTTGCGTACACATTTAATATGCAATCTTTTATTCAGTTCAATTATTGCAGTTCTTCTATTATTCAAATTGATTATTTTTAAAAAAAATTAATTCACATTCATATTCTATATATAAAATAAAATTTAAATAAAAAGTATGAATTTTATTATTTAAAAAATTATTTGTTAATTTTATATATAGTTGAATACTTGAATTTAAGAAAAATCTTATTAATATTTTAAATATTAATATCATTTTTTAATTTTAGTGTTTTGTTAGTTTAAAGAATAATTCAAATATATATAATTAATTAAATAATTGTGAGATACTTGCATATATTTTATCTTACATAAATTATATATTAAAAAATTTTAAAAATAAAAAAATAACAATTGATTGTGATGTAGTCGATGATTCGATTGCATTTCTGGAGAAGTTTGATTGTATCTACAAGCCTAAGACGTGAAGACCTTATTTATTTAGGCTTTATTTATTTCATCTATTTTTACTTATTAGTTGCTTGGGCCTTCTGAGACAGGGGCATTATTAGTATGGACTTTAATTTGATTCAGAATTTCACTTATTAGGCATGGGCCTTCTGAGACAGGGGCTTTAGGAGTATGGGCAGGAATATATGTATTCCTGGATTTCATTGTTGAAGAGGAGCTTTTGGATATTTGGAGATTATAACATTCTGTGAGACCTAGTACACGTAGTGTCAAGGTTTTCTACAGGTTTTATTCGTGTTCTACGCTGCGCTACATTAGTTGGTATCTAGAGACCGGGAGACGATGTCACCCAAGCACAACCCACCTTTTGATCCTGTTGCTCAGGCCGCAGCCCATGAGGGGGGCATGGCAGCGATGCGAAGTCAAATGGAGGACCTAATGGCTGGGATGGAGAATTTGCGGTTGATTGTTACTAGCTCTTTGCCAGCGGCTGATTACGGCCCCATCCATCATCCGCCTCAGGGCCGTCACGGTTTTCAGCGTGGGAGTCCGCCGCCTAACCAGGTAGCGCCTGACGATTTGATTTCGGATGAGGAAGACACTGCTTCTAATGTGAACCCATTTGCACGGTTGGCCCGTGCACCCCCTCGTCGCGTGAAGGAAGAAGACCGACGTTGGGAAGCAGGGTTTAAGTTGGAAATCCCTGAATTTGCGGGAACCCTAGACCCGTGTGATTTCTTAGATTGGATTGCTGTGGTGGAAGATATTCTAGAGTTTAAGGGTGTGCCGGAGGATCGTCGTGTCCCTTTGGTTGCAACGCGGTTCAGAGGTTGCGCTACATCTTGGTGGCAACAACTGAAACATTCACGCACCCGCCTTCGCAAGCCCAAGATCACATCATGGGCAAAATTCCACAAGTACCTGGAACGTGAATTTCTGCCCTACAACCACGAAGCCACATTGTTTCAACAATTCCTTGCCTTGAATCAGGGAACTCGATCCGTTGACGCATATACGGATGATTTTTATCTCTTCCAGTCACGGCTCGACATTTGCGACACACCTACACAATTAGTCGCGCGCTATGTAGGCGGTTTGCAGCGGCCGATCCGTGAGATGCTCCGCTTGTTCACGCCCGTGTCTGTATCGGAGGCTCACCAAAGAGCAGTTTTGATAGAACAGCAGCAACAGCGACGTCCATCCTTCAGTCCGCAATCCAGCCGTGCACCTGCTACACAGCCTTTACCTCCAGGCCCGACACCAAATGATAGTCTCGTCCCTACGCGCCTACCTGCATCTCGGCCACCAGACGTGGGCCCCTCCTAGTCGGCCATCCGTTATTTTACGTGTGGCGAGTTAGGGCACGGCCGTGCATCCTGTCCCCAGATGCATCAACGAGCCCTTCTAATGGATGAATGGGAGACCTCCATAACCAACAGTCCGCCCATCCTTAATGCAGTTGAGAGTGAGTTGCCGGAAGAACATGTTGATGGGGATGTAGGCCCTTTGCTTATCATTCGTCGCTCTTGTTTGTCACCCAGAGGTATGTCTGATTTTGAGATGCAACGTATTCATATCTTTGAATCCACTTGTACAATTGGGGGTAAAGTATGTCGTTATATAATTGATTCGGGATCATGTGAGAATGTCATGTCTGCTGCTGCTGTTGATAAACTTAATTTGCCTACTGAACCACACCCGTCCCCATATGCCCTTGCATGGATACAACGTGGTAGTTCAGTTACTGTGGATAAACGTGTCTTAGTTGTTTTTTCGATTGGGTCAAGGTATAAGGATTCTATCTAGTGTGACGTTGTTCCCATGGATGCTTGTCATCTGTTGTTAGGCAGACCTTGGCAGTTTGATAGATCTGTGATGCATGATGGTCGTTCAAATACTTACTCTTTTGTGTTTGAGGGCGCGAAGATTGTGCTTCATTCTTCCCCCCCCCCCCTCGTGATATTACCCATCCTGGTTCTGTGCTGCTTTTGTCTCGTTTTGATTTTGAGCATGAGCTCTCTACTGCTCCGTATATGTTATTGTTGGTGGGTTTTGCACGGTGTGAGTCTACTTCGGCTGTTCCACCTCCGGTGGCTGCCTTTTTGCAGGAATTTTTACATGTATTTCCTGAGACTCTTCCACCTGGTTTGCCTCCTCTTCGGGATATTCAACACCATATTAACCTGGTGCCGGGCGCTTCTTTGCCCAATTGCCCTCATTATCGGATGAGTCCTACGGAGCATGCGGAGTTACATAGATAGGTAGAGGAATTATTGTAGAGAGGTGTTGTGAGAGAGAGTTTGAGCCCTTGTGCAGTGCCGGCACTTTTGATTCTGAAGAAAGATTCCACTTGGCGTATGTGTGTTGATAGTCGGGCGATAAATAAGATTACGGTTCGATACCATTTTCCGATTCCTCACCTTGATGACTTACTTGACCAGTTGAGTGGTGCTTGTGTCTTCAGCAAGCTTGATTTACGTAGTGGATATCACCAAATTCGGATTCGAATAGGGGATGAGTGGAAAATAGCTTTTAAGACCCGTGAAGGTCTATTTGAGTGGTTGGTTATGCCTTTCGGGTTATCTAATTCTCCTAGTACATTCATGCAGGTGATGAACCAATCATTGCGAGCCCTTATTGGTACATGTGTTGTGGTGTATTTCGACGATATCCTCATTTACAGTACTACCCCAGAGGATCATCTATCTCATTTGCGGGCTGTCCTGGAGATCTTGCGTGCTGAGCAGTTCTTTGCTGCACCCAAGAAGTGTGTTTTTCATGTGGATTCGGTGTTATTTCTGGGTTATGTGATCACGTCGATAGGTATTCGGGTGGACGAATCGAAGATTGCAGTTATTCGAGATTGGCCATCTGTTAGGATATTCCAGTTAGATGTTTTGATGATATGATAAACCAATCAGCTTGTAATAGAACCAGCTGAACCTGTTAGTCAGCTGATGAGTAGTTAGGATTAGATAGGTTCTAGTAAGGGGGAATCAACCGTGCTACCTAGAAGATCCGAAGCTTTCATAGAGAAGAAGACCAGCTGAGGCCTTGAGGACTTAGCCATTTCTAGAAGACAGAAGATCAGAGTAGCTGACACTGGAGTATCAAGAAGAGAACATCAGAAGAAACAAATCAGCTGATATCAGAAGATCAGCTGAGCATGTCGCAGACAAGACAAGGACCAAGGATCAAGAAACTCCAGACGAGGTCCAGAAAATCAGCTGAGGTGCACATCAGCAGACCTGCACATCAGCTGAGGTCCAAGTATCAGCAGACCGTACACCAGCTGAGGAGACAGATCAGTTGGAGTCTTATGCCTCGCCCAGATTCTTCGGAATCATTTTAAGGGTTGACTTGCGACACAAGAAGGAACATTCTCAGAATAGTAGATCAATCAATCAAGGGGACAAACTTGATTGATTGTGGATCGCGAAGATTTATGGGAATCAAGAAGGAAGATTCAATCAATTCTCATGATTGATTGAATGCGAGATTATAGGATCTCAGATTTCTAGTCTATCCCAACAGCTAGTTATTTGACCCTATAAATTAGAGTAACAGTAATGATTTCAGGAACGGATCTACACGCACCTTAAGCTTGCCGAAACTCTGTCAAAATCATTACTCGGACTCAACACCCTATATTCAAACTTATCTTTTGTAAGCTTTGTAGAAGCTGTTAGAAGTCGATTGCTGTTTTAGCTTTGACTGATTGTAAGAGAGTAGTACTCTCGAAATTTGTGAGTGAGTGGGTGAGTAAAGTTAGTGGAGAGCCCCACAATTCCTGTTGGATTGTGGAGAGTGGAGTAGGACCTTTTGTCCGAACCACTAAAAATTCTTTGTGTCTCGCATCTTTATTTCCTGCTCTTTATTTGTGCATATAACCTAAAATTGATTTTCACTAAATCGTTTCCGCACAAATTTCCACAGCGCACAATTTCTAAATTCTGACTATCTCAAGTAGTCTGCTGTTTTTGAAATAAGCCAAAAATTTGAAAAAGGTTTTGAATCCCTTCAAGACTATTCAACCCCCCCTTCTAGACTTGACTCAGGGTATTCTTACTCTAAAACCTGTCTTTGGGACCAACACCATCTCCTTCTACTGTGACAGAGGCTCAGAGTTTCCATGGTCTTGCCTCATTTTAGAGGCGTTTCATTGCTCATTTTAGTGCCATTATGGCACCGGTGATGGATTGCATTGGACGTAAGCCATTTTGTTGGACTCCAGAGGCTGAAGCTGCTTTCTCTACGATTATGCAGCGTCTTATTTCAGCACCTATTCTTTTGTTACCGGATTTTGACCAACCTTTCGAGTTATCTTGTGACGCATCGAAGGGTGGTATTGGGGCTATATTAAGCTAGGGAGCCCGGCCCATTACTTTCTTTAGCGAGAAGCTATCGGGTTCGACAGGACGTTACAGTACCTATGACATCGAGTTTTATGCCATTGTCAGGGCTGTTCGACATTGGTGCCATTATTTATTTCAGAGAGAGTTTATTTTGTATTCTGATCACGAGGCTCTTCGTCATTTGGCGACGCAGGATCACTTGTCTACGCGTTATGCTTCGTGGACTGTATTTCTCCAGCAGTTCACCTTTGTCTTGAAGCATCGTTCGGGTACTTCTAACAGGGTGGCTGATGCTTTGAGTAGGCGTGCTCTTGTTATCTCAGACTTACGGGTGTCTGTTGCGGGGGTGGAGTTGTTAGCTGATTTGTATGCTTCGGACCCTTATTTTGGCCAGATATTAGCTCGTGTGGCAACAGGAGAGCTCTTTGGTTATGTTCGGGTTGACGGCCTTCTCTTCAAGGGTACTCGTTTGTGTGTTCCTGACTGCAGCCTTCGCTTGAAGCTGATATCTGAGTTACACTGTGCAGGCCATGTGGGTCGTGATCGGTTGATTGAGTTGGTAAAGCGTTCGTATTTCTGGCCCACTATACAGTGGGATGTGGGGCATTTTGTGGCCTGCTGTCGGGTTTGTCAGGTGTCGAAGGGGATGGCTATCAGTATGGATTTTGTGTTGGGCTTGCCTCGTACTCAATGGGGTTTTGATTCGATTTTGGTTGTGGTGGACCGCTTTTCGAAGATGGCACATTTCATTCCGTGTAAAAAAACTTCGGATGTTTTACACGTGGCTCAGCTTTTCTTTCGTGATGTGTATCGTCTGCATGGGCTTCCTGCTTCGATTGTGTCCGATCGTGACACTCGTTTCTTGAGTTTCTTTTGGCGCAGTTTGTGGCGGATGGTCAATACGTCACTTGATTTTAGCAGTTCTTATCATCCGCAGACAGATGGCCAGACTGAAGTAGTGAATAGATCTTTGGGCAATCTACTGTGTTTCCTTGTGGGGAAGAACTTGAGGACTTGGGATGCTCGCCTTCCTCAGGCTGAATTTGCACATAATTCCGCTGTCAATCGGAGTACTGAGTTGAGTCCTTTTCAGGTAGTATATGCGGTTGTGCCTCGTGGCCCTTCTGATCTTCTAGCTTTGCCACTGCCTACTCGTGCAGATGTTCCTGCAGTGGATTTGATGGAGGCTTTAACTCGCACTCATGCTGAAACCAAGGCCCGACTGGAAGATTCTAATGACCGTTATAAGAAGGATGCGGATCGTGGTCGTCGCCAAGTGATTTTTGAGCCCGATGACTTTGTATGGGCTATTCTGACGAAGGACAGGTACCCGTCCCATCTCTATAACAAGTTGAAGGCACGCAAGGTGGGACCGGTGGAGGTTTTGGAGCGCATCAATCCCAATGCTTATCGATTAAAGCTTCCATCACACATTCACACTTCGGATGTCTTTAATGTTAAGCATTTGATACCGTTCGAGGATGACAATGATGGGGTCGTGGATGAGGTTGCAGATTCGAGGGCGAATCTCTTTCTGGAGGGGGAGGATGATGTAGTCGATGATTCGATTGCATTTCTGGAGAAGTTTGATCGTATCTACAAGCCTAAGATTTGAAGACCTTATTTATTTAGGCTTTATTTATTTCATCTATTTTTACTTATTAGTTACTTGGGCCTTCTAAGACAGGGGCATTATTAGTATGGACTTTAATTTGATTCAGAATTTCACTTATTAGGCATGGGCCTTCTGAGACAGGGGCTTTAGGAGTATGGGCAGGAATATATGTATTCCTGGATTTCATTGTTGAGGAGGGGCTTTTGGATATTTGGAGATTATAACATTCTGTGAGACCTAGTACACGTAGTGTCAAGGTTTTCTACATGTTTTATTCGTGTTCTACGCTGCGCTACATCAGATTGGTTAACAAAATAACTTTAACTTAAATTTATATCTAACCATGCATCACACAGAAAAATAATTAATTTTCTTTAAAAAAAAATTATATAGATAATTAAGTAATATTATATTATTATTTCGGCAAACGTTTACTCTTGTCTCTTTGCACATAAGGCTCACTCTGTCCATTGGGGTGGAATATTGATATTTCCAATGAGAATGAGATAAAACTCATACGATCATCTTTACTTTCAAATAATAGAAAGTTGAAGGGAACATTGGAAATAAAATATATTTCACAATTCAAATTTTTTTCCAACTGATAAAAACTGTCCACCCTTATTTTAAGTGATGATTTATTCCTTAGGTTATTTTCCACACAAATATATATATATATTTTGAAACAATCCTTGTCAAAAAAAAAAAAAAATTGAAACAATTTGTGCCTCCCTTTAATTAATGCATATATTATACTCCCTCCCACTCGAACCAATTTACATCTATGAGAGGGTGCATGATTTAATAATTGAAACAATTTGTGTCTCCCTTTAATTATTGCATATATTATACTTTCTCCGTCTCGAATCAATTTATATTTATGAGAGTGTACGTGTTAAAAAAGTATATTTTTAAAATAAAATAATAACATATGGATAAATATATATATATATATATATATATATATATTTATTTTAAATGTTTATACAAATTGACATTTTCATTTTAAGTAGTATGAAAATTAATTTGAAACGAGGAAGTAAACCACTTTTCTTCCTCCGATTGTCGATAGCTTCCACATCATCACATTTAGATATTGCCACAAATGGAAGTTGATTTGCATATTTATAATACTTCCTCTGTTCTAAAAATATCTTCATATTTGGGAGTGTATTTTTTAAGTAAAATAAGATGATGTGTAAAGTTATATTACTAAAATAATACAATTAATTAGATTAAGTATAAAAATAATATCATTTTGTGTAAATATGTGAATCTTATAAGGATAAAATTAAAGTAGTAGTTTACATTTATAGGGTGCGAAAATAATTGTGAAACAGACAGAAAAGAAAAGTGTGCAAACAAATATGGGATGGAGAGAGTATAAAAAATAGTTCTCTTATTCATTTGTCCCATCATGAAAATTAAGTGTATTTTTAACAGATATTAATTATTTTATTAAATAATATTAATATTAAGTGAAATCTATTAGGTTCCATTTGGATGGATGAAATTGAAAATAAATGAATTTTAAGAAAAATACATGTAAGATAATATATATTTCAAATCATGAATTGTAAATAGAGGAGAAAAATGAAAAGTAAAAGAGAAGTAGAGATAGAAAGGAGTAGAGATAAGAAATTTTAAATAACATGATTATGATGAGAATTTTGATTCTTCAATTTTAAAGATAAAACAAAACTAAGTATTTGTAAAAAAAATTAACTTATTTGAGAGTGATTATTTATGTGTGAAATTCACGGATTTCAAATCACCCGGACCTTGATGAAATAACTTAACATCATGAATTATTTAGAACAGTTGTAATAACTAAAATATTCAACAAAGCAATTGGGGCTTCGATAAAATAGAGAACTACCTTGGCAATTGGCATTTCCTCATTTGTAGTAGATCCACCAAGAGCCGGCTAACAAATACAACGGCAGTTTAAAGAACAAATTTTAAGTTTTATTAGAAAGAGAAGCAAGTGCCAAATTTATAGTTATATATTTATTTTGCATGTTTTTTTAAATATATATTTTTATAATTTTTGCACTTATTTATCTTTGCAATTTAAAAAAAAAATGTCCTTTTTATTTTTTCCCACACGATAACTAAAAGACTATCCTCCTTCATAAATAATTTTCTCTTTACTTCACCAAAATGGCAAAATTTTGTATGAAAATATTTTATGATAAACTTATCCTGAATTAGTTTTAAAGTATTAAACATTTAATTAGGTGTATAAAAAATTCCATCAGGTGTATCAAATTGTTGAGATCAATACACCTAATGCATATTTTGATACACTTGACCAAATATTGATACTTTAAAACAATTTCATGATGAGCTTATCAAGAACTATTTTCACAAAGTACATACTCAACCATAATATGTTCACAAAAGTTTATTAAAGCGTTAAATACAATAAGAAACACTATTTACAACTGAAAAAGAGACAGATTTGGATCCCCTTTATAATAGGATGGTCCAATTCAATCTCCAACCTTTGAGTCTCACACACACCCGTGCAGCTACATGTGATTTAACGGTATAGATCGGACTTGACCCTCCTACTATAGGAGGGTATCCAACTCCGACGGAGATAGACATCTGTCGAAATTTCTACACCCTCGACACTATAAGTGCAAACAATACAAGGTGGACCAAAGACTAATCACTTTCCAAGTGATAAGAAAGCTCACTGATGATGGTCAACATTGAAACAAAGTAAAAAAGAGCAATGATGAAAAGGTTAATAATGTAAGAGAAAAGAGGTACATTCTTGATGAAGAAACACCTGCAGCTTTGATTTACATCTTACATAAGTTAGACCTAGTAAAGTTTCACCCATTTTCCATGAACAAGCAATTAAAGTCGAAAATGGCAGCAAAACCAGGTAACAACAATTAAGACTGATTTTTATACACCACATCCCGCTATTCCATGAGAACTAACTTGTACAATATGCATATTCGGGGTGAACGCATCAGATTCACCCCACACGAACGAGCCATTAGTCGTACCCACATTTAGCATCGGTCTGTTCCTTCCAGGTGACGACCCCAATCCTACAGGACTTTCATGAGAAGTAAGGCAGCTCTCAGTGGAACAATCACCTCGTTGTTGTTGATGGAGATTGGGAGGGGCTTCTGCAGGGCCCACGATTCCCAACACGTCTGCCTTTGTTCCCTTTCCTTGATAACCATCTCTATCATCATTTGTGATTGTAGTTCCCAGTATCTGATCTGCCAGCATTTTGCAGGCCCTTTCCAGCATAGCCATGTATCTTCTCTCAGCTTCTTGACGAATTTGCAAATGTTTTTCAGCCTGTGTATTCAAGTTAGATCAACAATCAACCAGCCGCAGCACATAATAATTGATTTAAGTGTACTTCACTGTGTTTATGATCCCATATTATTCTGGAGAACAGGTTTCATTTTAATATTCAAACAAGAGGATTTTGAATGGAAAATAGGCTCGTACTTAGAAAAAATGTAAATAGTGAACACCCTCAATCATCAAAAGCTCGAAAAACCAGATTCACGAGAGGCGGGTGGTTGAGAATGATAGAAGACAAGAACTTGTTCAAATATATCAATACATATCCAAGTCTTTCAAAAGACAAAGTAGCTAGATTCCCCACCCCCCCTCTTTTCTTTTCTCTTTTAGAAGGGGTGGCCATTTTCCATTTTTGGAAGACCAAAAGTGATCAAACCCCACATTTGCAGTAGTTTAAAAATTAATAATAACCAAATATAAAATGGCAGATGGGGCATGCTTACTTCAACTTGCAAATGTAATTTGCTTTGAACTTCCATTTGTGCTCTCAATGCCTCCTTGACTTCGTAACCCCTAAAGCATTTCCATCATCCAAACATTAAAATGGTAGTCTTTTAAATGTCCTGGTCGTGAAAAGATATATTTGGCAACAAATTTAAACCCTTACTCGTTTATGTCAGATGTTTGCAAGTTTTGAGGGGAGTTGGCACAAGGGCTATCAATAAGGTATGCACCTGAATGTCTCACCATTTGATAAATATACAAGTGAGATATCAAATAATAGAACTCTTGATAAGGATTATCTAAGCCAATTTATCTTGATAATAATCAGTATGATAAACAACATTTAACTCAAAAGCTGCATTTCTTTGACTATCTGCCTCTATGATTTGGTTTAAAAGTAGGGTAGGGATGAGATAGCTATAGAGGATCAAATGCCACATCCTTCACCATATTCTGCTGCACCCCTTTACTCAAGGCAACATACTCAGGTTGTGGCATGACACAGTATCTAGTATCTCTGGGTAAAACAGTAAATTCAATCACAATAATGCATCATGCTCAAACTTCAAAAGAAATAGATCAACTAAAGTGACTCAAGTGGAGACAGCCAAAGGGAACTGGACCTACCATCTTTTGAAGCCTCGCCAAGTTCTTTCCCAGATTGCTTGCCTAGTCTATATTTCTGCAATGAAGAATGAAAAGAACAGTGGGCAAGATTGAACGTTATGGCTAAAAGTGCAAAGCTCCATTATGAACTAATGCACATACAAATAAAAAATATACATATCCCATAATTATGACACAAAAAGAATGAAAACATAAGCCAAACCTGGAGATGACTCTTCAAATGAAATAGAGTCAATCCCTTAACACCCATTGTACGCATAATAGCCTTCGGAGTAGCTTCTGAAAAATTAAAAAGATAAAGTGAAAAGGTTGAAATTGCTGTTTTAAGCAAATTATTAGAATAAGAAGCTCCACAATTGGAAACCAAAACAGAAATTACACTACAGAGCAGAGAAGTCTTTCTTTAAAGTTGCTCTGAGAACTTGTTTCTTAAGTGAACATTTTAGTATGTTTTTTGGTCTAATTGACAACAAAATTCCATGTGCAGATTTATGAACATAAGTAAACACATCGAATGCATGCATACAGCTATATAACTTTTCTCAGATTTTTAGTGCAACCCGCTACAGCATGAAGAGTGATACTTTGCTCATTAAAAGAATCTAAGACACAAGCCAATCTCTTCCAACATGAAGATATTCAACAATTTAGGCCTGAAATCAAATATCTTAAGCCTACAGAGAAAAACAAATGAAAACCAGCTTGAAGTAAAGTGGCTCGTTTCGTCCACATATATTAGCCTAATGACGAGAAACTAATGGTGTGAACCGTTTATTTTCATACGGCAAGTTGTTCATGAACCAGCACAAAATGTAAGGGGCAAATAAACTTGAAACTATGATAAGATTAAACCTAATCTTTTCAGGCAGGAAACAACAAGATCAGACCAAAAAAAGTTAGATCTTGCTCAAAACCAACAACATGCATTTTTCAAGAAAATAAAATCAAGACAAAGAACACAATATTTATATTTCTTCCTTATCAGGAACCCCATGAGTTATCAAATTTAATACTTTCCTAAACAAAGAAAATACTCAATTTCTTACATTCCATAAGCTCAAATCATAAATACTCTAAGAGATCTAACAAAATCTCTAAAACACTCATATTATGGTGAAATATTCTTTGCAGTAAGCAACATTCATAAAAGTAGATGCAATCCGTCTAAGCAACCCATAAATTTTGCCCAAAAATAAGTCAATAATGATGGGGAAAACATCAAATTGAAACAACAATAATGATAATAATAATCGAAGAAAGTTGTGGAAAAAGAATGCTAACTGCCGGCGCCACCAAGCTGAGTAACAGCGTCGACAAAGCGCTCATGGAGGTCGGCTGTCCATCGGAGGCGCGGCTTGGGGTCGGATGTGAGGACCAAACAGGGGTCTCCGGCGGCCCGTTGACCATAGCCGGCAGTGTTTGGTACCTGAATGTTATCCTGGGTCAAAATGGCTTCACGGGGCTGAATTAATCTGGGAAACATTGGGGACGGCGGAGGGAAGACGTCGGAGTTGTAAAGTGGAGAGATCTCAGTTTCTTTAAACTTTTTAGGCAGTTGAATAATGTGGGCAATGAGTAGACTACCCTTTTGTTTGTTGGTATTGTTATTTAGCTGCCATTTCTAGCTTTATTTCTACTGCAGAAAGTAGAGAGAAAATGATGATGGAAAAGGCAAAAGATTTGACTCCGACCCTACCTATTGCACAATTGCTTGCACTTGCTTGGGTTTACGCTTCACGCCGGGTAATAGAGGTTTTTAAGCGACTGCATTAAACTTTGTATTCATGGAGTCCAATTATTTTTTAAATTATTTTATAGTTCTCCGATCAATTTAATCTCAATTTTTATGTTTAGTTAGTGATATCAAACTAATTTAATATATTTTTCACGACAATACAAAAAGGTTGGAAATTATGAAATTTTTTATGGGGAAAATGTTGGTTTTCGGAAAAAAATAAAGCTCAGTGAGATCTGAATGAGCGTGGAGAAGAAAATATGGTGTTCGTCTAGTGAATTCTTTTAAAATTTTATTCGTTTACAACAAATAAAATGAAGACGCAAAGTTTTAGTTCTCATTTCTTAAAAATGGCGACGCACTGTGGATCATTAACATGAATTGAAAGAGAAGAAGAATAGGTCAAAAATAATAATAAAAAATATTAATAAAAAATGGGGTATGTTTAGTAATTTAAACTAATTTTTTATTTTAAATTGAATACATTTAATAATTGGGGTGTATTTAGAAGAATTTGGGGTATGAATAGTCGCACCCATAAATAAATTGATGAGTATAAATACTTGTGTGAGACTTTCTTTCGAAACAATATAAGGAGCTGTATTTTAATCAATTTTATTAAGAAATATATTGGATTGGATTGATTTTATTTGAAATTTCTACAAATTGATTAAAATATATACAAATTTCTACGGTAGAAATATCCATTTTTTAAATATATACAAATTTCTACCGTAAAAATATTCATTTTTTAAAATTTTGCGGGTCTAAATCGGGTTGGGTCGGATTTGAGTTTTTTTTTTTTTCAAAATTCGCGCAACTTTTAATTTCAATTTTTTTCGCTACCAGGAATGTTACAATTTAGGCAAATACATGTTACTTTAAAGCAAAATGTGTGTTACAATCAGACTAAATGTTTTGTTTTCTACACATTCATTTATTTTTGTAGAAGTAAATATTTTTCATGCAATGTAACACAGTGTAACACATATTTGTTCTTAATAAAAATATATTTTATCATATATTAACACATATATGCTCATATAATAACACAAATTGAGGAATAAATATGTGTTACAATTAGAGTAAATGTGTATTACTGCAAATGTATGTTACAATTGGAGTAAATTTGTATTATGTAAATATATGTTACATTTAGAGTAAATGTGTGTTACAATTAGAGTAAATGTGTGTTACTGCAAATGTGTGTTACAATTAGAATAAATATGTGTTACAGCAAATGTGTGTTACAATTAGAGTAAATGTGTGTTACTGCAAGATTAAATGTGTGTTACTGTATATACAAACATTTATTTATCCTTAGAAAAATCTATATTATATTTTATATTACATATATAAGGTGTTAAATGATGTATTACTACATGAATAACATATTATTAACATAAATCAACAAAGAGAATAAAAAATAAATTAAGTAACACATATTTATCCTTGCAAAAATACATATTTTCTTTATATTTACTTGAAAAGTACAAAAATTAATTTTTTTAAGAATTAGTAACACAGGATTTGCCTAATTGTAACACGAATTTGCCCAGATTGTAACATACCTGGGAGTGAAAAAATCTGGAATTACAAGTTGATCGAATTTTGAAAAAAAATATCAAAATTCAACCCGACCCAGTTTAGACCCGCGAATTTTTAAAAAATGGATATTTCTACAATAGAAATTTCTACACAAGTGTTGCTCATGAAAAAATATTTATTTCTACAAAATAAATGAATATATTTAAAAAAAATTAATCTAATAGTAACATACATTAGCCTATATAGTAACATAAATTGAGAGCGAAAATTTGGAATTTGTAACTTGCGCGAATTTCGAAAAAAAAGTTCAGATCCAACATGATTCGGTATAGACCCACGAATTCTCAATATGGATAGTTTTACAGTAGAAATATTTTATATAAGTTTTTGTTATGTTTCTTTAATTCTAATTTAGTATCGTATTTGAGATTTTATTAAATATTAAAATATGTTTGAGTTAGAAAGAAGAATTTGAAAGTGAATCAGGTAGATTTTAGGTGGATCCGAGGATGATGGTTAATGTGTTTCTGGCAAACAAAAATGACGATAACTTGGGGGAGTTATAAACATTACTCTTATATGCATCAGGTGTACCGTGCAATTTAAGTGTATTTTTAAAAGTTATACAAAATACTATTAAAAAGTCACACATGTTACTTTTTAGTAATAACATGTGTGATTTTTTACTAATATTTTGTATAACTTTTAAAAATGCACTTAAGTTGCACAGTGCACTTGGTACACAATAGTCTTACTCCTGCATGTAATGGTCTCTTATGGTCAGCATCTCATGATCTCTTTGAAATGGAAAAAAAAATAACCATCTCATAATATAAGATTGAAAAAAAAATATAATTTTATAATAAAATGTAATTCTTTTTTTAAGAAAAATGATAGTCATTTTTAATAAAAATATTATCACATTTGTTAAAATTTTATTATTTTTAAAAGTGTCAACCCTTTAATTAATAAGTGACACATTTTATATTGGTTACATGTCATGAGATGATCTCACACAAGATTGCTGGCTAGTGTACAACTTTTAGAGGTGTGTATATAAGAAGATGGAGATTTTGACATGGACATTATAAAATGAATATAGAGGCATGAGTTTGACTTGTTTTTCATAAGACGTTATTATCTCGTACATAGGTGCAATATGAATCGTCGGTAATAATCCATAAGATACAACGATTTTAGAACTTCAGACTGCTACACTACAAATTGAATGTTATTGGCATATCGCAAATAGGTATTCGAAACTCCCGACACAACTATAATGCAGAACTAAATAATGCTAGGATGCTTTTGTGAGGTAAAGGATGAATTTGGATGTGGACTAATGGAATGAATTCTGGGGTCATATTTATAATTGTTGAAGAATGTAGTGTTTTTGGTGCTAAAGCGCCCAATGCAACGAGTTCGAGTGGGTGTAGCATGAAGGTGTTTGGAGCACCACCATGTAAACCATAGAATAGTTAATTTTTATATTCACATGTCTACGTATAAGAGACTCAAAGCTCCACATTTTTTTCTATGTGGAACAAGAAATTTTTTTCCTTTTTCTCCCTTATTTTCATTCTTCAACATGTTAAATTGTCAACTTCATGTATTAATATCTCGTTCACCAAAAATTAGTTTTGGGCAAATTAATACTCTAAATTCATCTGCTCTGAAGTATATTAACAATTTACAACTTATTTCCATTTTTCGTATATAAATGAAATTTCATGATAAAACTGGTCAAACTTGGGTCATCCACCCAATTTTCAAACCAATTTCCAACAAACACTTACTCCTTGAAAATTATGTGTGTCCTTATTTTAATGTTTGTTTTATGTTGTAATGTCAATATGATGACACATATTATTGTGGCAAAAATTTCTTTCTATTCAATTTTATGTGGACTTAATTTTTTAGAATATTATTGTTGTGTGACTTTGAAAAAATCAAAACACAAAAATCAAATATTTTTTAAAGAGTATATCTACTATGAAATTTATCCAAAGAATGAAACTTATATGATTAGATGCATTTACTAATTGCATTAGATTTATCGCTGATATTATAGTATTGTACACTGTGATTTCAATTTACAAGTCTAATGGTATCAATAAATATACATAATTATATCACTGAGTACATGATATTAGTTTCATACTAAGAATTTAGTTCATTAAGAATTTGTATTAATGTGATGTACGAAAATTTTTCCTTTCCTCTATATCCTCTTACATTAGTTAAAATTCTTTTTCTTTGTGTATAAAAACTATGAATAAACTATAAGTCAAATTGTCAATTGTGGATAACTCAAATGGTTAGAGCTTCACTACTTAAAATCCTGAGGTCCTAGTTTCGAGACATGAAGAGAGAAAATTTATTCTCTTTTGGTGTTCCCATTTATGGTTATTCTCTTGTGGAGGTTGCAGTTCCATTGCAATTTCAGCTGGTACTCCTTTTGTGGTGGTTGCGGCTTTAGCCTATAGCAAAAAGACATTATGTATCCTCATGGATGCAAAAATCGGACTAGGCGACTTTGTCCAGATCCGATTTTTGAAAAACGGCACGTTTTTCCGGCTAGGCGGCCGAGGCTACCAAGACGGAAATTTAACGTTTTTTTTTAAATCGTATGAAATGAAATGAAAGACTGAAAGTGAAACAAAAATTAGGGTTGTAAAATCAAAACTCAAAGCCCAGGTTCTAGCGACGGCACTGGCGTCTCTTCTCCTCCGGTGCTCTCCCTGGCGTCCCCTCCGTCTGTCGTGTGTGTATCGTCAATGTCGGTCGTCGCTCGTGCAGCGGCGCTCCCTCCACAGGTCGTCGGCCGTCGCTGAAAACAGGGCGTCTCCCTCGCAAAATCGCCGGTGCCAGTCCGCCATCCACCGTTGCGTCTCCTCCGTAGCATCTAAAGGTTATTTTAGATTTCTTGTTGAGTTTTGATTTTGAATCGTTTTTTTTTTTCGAAGCTGTTGTAGGCTGTAGCGAATTTAAATGGAATTCATGTCTCTGTTTGTTTTTTCATACTCTGTTTTTTATTTTTGTACTCAAGCCTTGATGGAAATATTCTAACTTTTAAGTTTTTAACAAGTATTCAAGGAAATATTTTATGATATTATATTTATATCAATTATCACCAAATGTGGGATTATTAAACTCTGTTAAATGTTTTAAGATTAAATTTAATAATATAATTTTTTAAATTAAAAAAAATAAAAATAAAAACCTAGGCGGTCAAAAATAGTCCGATTTCCGACTTCTACAACCTTGTGTGTCCTATACCGATGATAGAAAGAATTATTGTAATTGGTAACTTTTAAAATATTATAGGTTAAATTTGATTCAATTCTCGAATAAATATTTACAATCAGATCGAACTGACTGGTTGGACCGTTTAATCAGAAATTTTTCTAGGAGCTGGTTCTCATATTAAGCTAGAATTAACTTTTGCCATAATATGAGATATTTATATTAGAAATGACTACGTGAGTATTGAATGAAATATTTATGTAAATAAATAAATTAACATATTGAATTTATCTATCCACTAAGTTCTCCAAAAAAAAAATACAAATCACCATTTTAAAATTTATCCAAATAATAAAATAAAATTAATCTATATACTTTTTTAATGTCTAAAATATCACATGAATAAAAATTTCAACTATATTACAAGAACTAAAATAAAAATAAATACAATTAACTATTAATTGAATTTAAATTTCAAGAGAGATTCATCTCAGTTTATAATCATATGCAACTTTTAATAATATATATATATATAATATTTGAAAAACTCGATTTTTATACAACGGTTCGACCGATATAACTAGTGAATCAATGACTCAGTTAATTGCCTGATTCATTGATCTATCCATTTTTAAAAACATTGATTTCAATATTAATTTTAAAGCATCTTTATTGTACCTTTTTAAAATGAACAACACATGTGTAGAAATTTCCACCGTAGAAATATCCATTTTTGAAAAATTCGCGGGTCTAAACTGGGTCGGGTCGGATTTTGACATTTTTTCTCAAAATTCGCGCAACTTGTAATTCTAGGATTTTTCGCTCCCATGTATCTTGCAATTTGGGCAAATGCATGTTACTATTAGGTAAAATCTGTGTTACCAATTCTTAAAAAAATTAATTTTTTGTAGTTTTCAAGTAACTATAAGGAAAATATATATTTTTGCAAGAATAAATATGTATTATTTAATTTATTTTTTATTCTCTTTGTTGATTTATATTGCTAGTATGTAGTTCATGTACTAATACATCTTTTAATACCTTACATATGTTATATAAAGTATAATATATATTTTTAAGAATTCAAATAAATGTTTGTATATAAAGTAATATACATTTGATCTTACAGTACCACACATCTTAATCACATATAAGTCACAGTTTCAATTCATCCTAAGTGGCTACCTTCACAATCCACTATTTTGAAAATCTAAAATTTTATCATGCTGTTACAATATAAGACGGTTATTTACACTTTTATATTTGAATATTTGTATCAACATTTTATTATTTAAATTAAGTTTGACAATTTTTTTATTTGAAATTTTAAAATCTTACCCATTATACAGTTAGATTAAATAAATTAAAACTTGAGGTGGTTTTAAACGGTTAAGGAATTTGGTTTTAAAACACACTTCTACCTCTGCCAAAAAGGGATTCACGGGAGCAAGAGGAGAATTTGAAGAACAACACAAGATAAAAAGGAACTCGATACAAAATATTAAAACACAGTAATCTATGGATCCGGGTATGTGAGAATTTTTCTGTCCATTCCATAGTGTGAATCATAAGATGTAAGATCTCGGCATATTTTGGATTTGTTAATTTCATTATGGATCAAGGAATTTTCAATACAAAATAAAAGAAAGGCTGGTGTCAAAGCCTTGGTTTAGACGTCTGTGTTTCACCACGAAAGTACATTTTTGGTGCATTATTTTCTGGAACTGAAATGATACACTAGCTTGACGATGAATTAATTGGCAATGCTTATAAACACTCTGTAATGCAATATGTGTTATTTTGTTCGACTGTATGCAAATTCCAGTGTATATATTGTTATATAATTTTTGCGTATAATTAGATATATTTATGGATAGTTATGGAGAGGATGATAGTTACAATTGCATAATGTTGATCAGTTCTCATTAAGACATTAATGTGCATAATAACTGGTGCTATTTATATGCCATGCAATTTCTTTTGATGTACATGGGTACGCTGATTGATAGAATCCATATGCATAAGTATATAATATTTTTGTGGAGCATATGTCTCGTAAAGAAAGCATTCTGCCGAAAGCATTTTAGGAACTATAATGAATTTTTAAATATGCATTAAGGTTGAATAGGTCAAATTAAGGTTTTATAGCTATTATTTGATACGTTATCGGTTCAACACATTTAAAATTATGTATAATGGGTCTTTCAATTAATTATGCTTTGTGTTGGTCCCGAAACGAGTAAATCAGTGTATGGGGGAATACACTGATGTCAGATTTTCCTCGAAACTCAGGAAAATACTCTTACACACTCAGTCAGGAAGATCCCGATGATACTCACTGAACTGATGGTCCACAGGGGCAGCAATGACGGATAAACTAGGAGTCAGATAGGTTGAGTATGAGTGTTGTGCTCGAAAGCTCAGTAGAGATAAAGAACCTACTGACCGCTCGGGAGCAAGTCAGTTAGACAGCTATCTCAGTAAGCATAGAGTACGTGCGGAAAGTGAGCCCTTAAGTTCTACTCGTTTTAGTTTCAGAAAACCATTTTTCTGACTTGCTTAGAAAATTGTGGTTAAGGCGGGTGGACAAGATTAATGCTCAGGAGAATTGAGTTCTCCTGACTTTTCAAACTTATGCAGAATGTTCAGTTTAAGAATGATGACAGTATGATCCTGAATAAATATGTAAATCAGCATACAAGGAGTGTTTTTAACGTGATTCGAAGATAACCAACTCCTACGTCCACGACCTGATTTAACATGAAGCTATCCTCTCCACTGAGGATAGGAACTTGTTTTTAATGTGCCAAGGTGCACGATTAGCCTCCTTCCTCTCTAAGGAACTTAGCCCCTGGGTGGTTTTACAAGTCTCAGTCCTTCTAACCAACCTTCTCACAACCTGAGGGGTTTGGTATTCTGATTCCAACTAGAGTGATAATTCTAGCAATACAAAATAATGCTAAGGATAAAGAGCTATCTATCTACGCAAATACAGAGTGAATCCTACTACAACACTAAGGAAACTTAATTGCAGACTGTTGTTTAGAGTATGCTTTGAGAGCTTGGATTCTTGAGAATTCTTCACTTGGAAATTTCCCGTAACCCTGTATGGGTGCAAGGTCCTCTGTATTTATAGTGAAGATTTGAAATAGATCCGTTGGAGGAGATCTACCTAAATCTTCCTATTTTAGGGTTGTTGCAGGCTAGTTGTACTTGGTTGACCTTTTCCAGTGCTTAATCCGGAAATTCTGTTGCCGCCGCCTGCAACTCTGAGACGCATTAAATGCCGCATTAATTGTTGCGCAGACTCCGTACGTGCGTGTCGACAGTCGATTGGATCTTCGTACAAACGGCTAGTTATTCGACGTGACTTTGTCTTTTCTCGTACATTTAAACTCCGAGTCTCTTGTCTTTTACTCAAAATAAATCTTTGTCTCTTCCAGAGTCCACTGACATTCTCTTTGTCTCAGGTGTTAACATAAATGTCAACTTCCCATAGCAAGTGTAACCTTTTTATCTCAGGACTTACAAGTATCAGTAAATTATACTAAGCCCAAGTCAGGTCTTATGAGTATCTAAAGATGATACTCAGCCTGAATGAGATTACATTGCCCTCACTGACTAAGTCCTGTCCTGAGCATGCTTAGTGTACTCAGTAGGATCAATAGTCAGTGGAATCTTCGGACTGTCTTCAGGATGGATCTTCAGGTCTTCGGACTTCAGCTCTTAAGTCAGACTGACTCTGACTCTCACGATGGAATGCACATCTGACTTCAGATCTTTGGGTCAACACCATCAATCTTTAGTCTTCAACATGTTCCACCTGAACTGAATACCTATGAATAGAGAAACTCTTCAAACCTGACTAATCCTAATTTAGACAGTCCTTACAATTGTACTTAGGCAAATCATCAGGGGTTTTGAGATCTAATCAAAATACTCAGATTGTCCCAACACTTTGGATTGAACCAATTAATTAATAATAACTCTTCCCATTTTCTTAATAATTTCAATTTAAAATTTTTATATTTTTATTTAAAATTTAAATCTTACAAAATTCTTCAACATATCATTAACCCCACTATCCCACCCACACAACAAGTGCTATATAATAAATTCTATTCAATTTAAATTAAATTTTTATTTCAAAATTTATTTTTACACACGGTCAGCTATATGTTGCCATCTCCAGGGTCAGGAGCAAAAGTGGATTGAAAATATTTTTTTATTAACAGAACAAACTACTACTGAAATATAAAAACAATACAAATATCATAAAGTTTTAAATATATATTGTTGATAGAATTTACTAATTGTGTTCGTTTATGTGGCTTTACGACGGATTAATTCTACCAAACAATAATCTTATGATTTTATGTTCTTGGGGAGGGAGAGTAGAGAGTTTAGAGAGAGAAATATTGCAATGAAGATTGTATTGATTGTGTGAAAAAAATGAGAGTCCTTTGAATAGTACAAGAGAGGTCTTATTTATAGGTGTGTGAGTGTGAGACGGCACCTTACGAGCCTATGTGGCTTCCGGTGTTGACGAGGGTTCCTTACCCTCGTCTTGATCTCTCACACTGCTTCCCCTTATCACGCCTCGTCCTACTACTATGCCTTAGACTAGATGGGCCTCATTAAAAACCTCGCCGTAAACCACCCTTGTGGATAAACCGGACGGAGGGAAAAAGAGCGCGCCATCGGGGTCCTATAGCACATACTTGCTCCTCAATTTGTGTTATTATATGAGTAAACATGTGTTATTGTAGGATAAAATGTATTTTTGTTAAAAACAAATATGTGTTACACATACAATATAACACATGCATGCGTTACATTGTATGAAAAATATTTATTTTTACAAAAACAAATGAATATGTGTAACAAATACTCCCTCAATTCCAACTCTTTCTTCCTGTTTTTCCATTTCGGGACGTCCCAACTCTTTCTTCACACCTTAAAAAGGAAATAATTTACACTCACAAAAGTCAATAAAGTATACTTTTTATATTTTATTATTTAACTTCACACTCACATACTCCAACATTTCCTTAATATGTGTGCACTGACGGAGCTACACTGGGGACAGGGGGGCAATGGGCCCCCCCTGAAAATTTTAATTTTTTTACTACATATATACTATTTTCTAAGCATAACCTTCATTTAAATGAGCCTGATTGGTTTTAAAGTGCAGTATAAACCTTTTCTTCTAACAAAGGCGAGGGTTCAATTCCTTTATGTAACTTCTTCTCTCCTTTTTTTTTCTTTTCTAGTTCCAGACATTTTTTTTTAAATTTTTTTAATTAGGTTTATGATTAAAATATTTAATATTATTTTTTTCTATCACAAAAAAATTATTAATAAAATTACATATTTTAGTATTAAATTTTTTGAGTATTATGTTATATAAAGTATACCATACGTAGTGCCTAATAATATTTCAATAAAATTTTAAAAATATTTATCCTCTAAATTAATAAAATAATTAGAAGTTAAAATTTGATGGATATTGTGATTACGTTATAACTACAGAAAGAAAATAATATTTTTAATGATATTAATATTTTAATTAGCAGTTTCAACGCTATCTCACATTTTTTATATAATAGGAGCAATTAATTTTTTTTTCAAAACCATAACAAAACTTAACTTGTTTAGTTTAAATGAAATTAAATGTTTTAATAAATTTATAATAATTTTTTATAAACATAACATTATTTCATTTTTATAGAAATATTAATCGGGCCCCCCCGTGCAAAATTTCTGGCTCCGTCACTGTATGTGTACCTTGGTCTTTTTGAAGAAAGACCTGGGACGGAGGTAGTAATATTTAGTCTAATTGTAACACACATTTTGCCTTAAGTAAAATGCATTTCCTCAAATTGTAACATACCTGGGAGCGAAAAAAATTAAAAATACAAATTGCGCGGATTTTGAAAAAAAAAACCCAAATTCAAACCGACTCAATTTAGACCCGTAATTTTTTTAAAAATAGATATTTTTATGATAGAAATTTGTATACAAGTTTGTCTTTTAAAGTTATTATCCTTTCAATATCATGATGTTAAAATTACCATATATTTCAAACTTTTTAATTTCAGTGATAAAAAAAAAAGAGCAACACTTGCGTAGAAATTTCTACCGTAGAAATCTTACCAAAAAGAAGGAAAAAGACTGTGTTGCCCTTAATTAAGGACCAACCATTTTCGCTGTATTGACTAATAGCCATATGCAGCATTCCTATCTATCGGAGCGAACTGCACAATCTTTCGAAGAAACCACCTTGGCTCTTTGGAAACAAAATTGACAAATCAGAAACTCTTTCAAAGCAAATTGATGTCGGAAGCTATTTTAATAAAATTCTTTCAAAGCAAATTGCTGTATTGACAAATGACAAGCTCTTTCAAAGAAAATTGATGTCATTTACCCTTTCTATTTATTTAAAATTGATGTATTGATTCAATAAAATTCAACTAATATTATGTTATAAATTTAAAAATTCGCTCTGAAATTATATTATTATATAGTCCAAAACGTGTTACTAAAGAGCAAAATTTGTGTTACTAATACTTAAAATATTAATTTTTTGTACTTTTAAAATAATTGCAAAGAGAATATGTAGTTTTACAAAAATAAAATATGTGTTGCTGAATTTTTTTTATTTTTTTTATTGATTTATGTTGATAATATGTTGTTAATATACTAATACATTTTTAATACCTTATTTATGTTATATACATATAATATATATATTTCTAATGACAAATAAGTATTTTTAAATATAGTAACACACATTAAATTTTACAGTAATACACATTTGCTCTAATTGTAACACAAATTTGCTTCCCAATTTGTGTTACTATAAGAGCAAATGTGTGCTACTTTAAAGATAAAATGAATTTTTATAAAAATAAACATGTGTTTCTTATTTATTCATCATCCCCTTAAAAACCTAAGTATATTAAATCATGTAGTAATACACTTTTTACTATTTTATATGTGTTATTATATGAAAAAATAATTCTTTCTATAAAAATAAATAAATATTTGTGAAAAAACAAATATTTATTCTTATAATAACACACATTTCCTCTTTATATTATATAAAAATGTTTATTGTATAAAAATAAATGAATATATGTAAAAAGAATAACATTTTATATGATAGTAACATATATTGCTCTAATTGTAACACACATTTGTTTCTCATTTTGTGTTACTCTATAGGTAAACATATGTTACTATGAGGACAAGATGCGTTTTTATAAGAATAAATATGTGTTTCTTATTTATTCATCATCTATATGTTTATTGAATCATGTAGGAATACACATTTTACTATTTTATATGTGTTATAAATATTTCTATAAAAATAAATAATATATTTGTGAAAAACTAATGTTTATTCTTATAGTAAAACACATTTTACTCTTTATATTATATAAAAATATTTATTCTATAAAAATAAATGAATATATGTAAAGAGAATAATCTTTTATATGATAATAACATACATTTACTCTAATTGTAACACAAATTTGCTCCTCATTTTGTGTTACTATGCGAGCATATGTGTGTTATTATATGAGCAAATGCTTGTTACTGTAAAGATAAAATATAATTTTATAAAAATAAATAAATATATGTGAAATAACAACATTTAGTTTGGATAGTAACACACATTTTATCTTATAATAACATGCATTTGTTTATATAGTAATACAAAATTAAGAACAAATTTTACACCTAGAATAAAAAAATTAAATAAATAAACTTAGAAAGATAAAAAGCATTAGCGCATGGTAATGCAAAAGTAATTCTCAAGTGCATTGCTCTTTCCCGCATATAGTGCAAAAGAAATCCAATCGCATTACTGTATTACGTACTCAGCGAAAGTTACATAATGAAAAGAGCGATTACATCTTTTTAAGAAATTTCTATATAAGTTTTTATCAAAAGAAAAATATATTTTTCCTTTTTAAGAAATAAATTAAAAAGATTTACGTAAAAGAGCTTGTTTTGAAACTTGGGAGTTGGGACTTGGGATAGGATGGTCCTTGATAAAAAAAAAAAATCTCTTTGTTGAGCCATTTTAGGAAGATTTAAACTAAGTCATTTTGAAATATACTCCCTTTATTCATTCAAAAATGGCTCATTTACTCTTTGTACATTTAAAAAAAAATTATAATATTAAAATGTATAGTAGAATGTTAAATTATAATATAAGAAAAAATAATGGGAGGAAAAATGTGAAAGAAATAGATTTACTATATAAAAGAATAAATAATTTTAACTATAACATCTGAACTAGTAAAATGGATAAGTACATACGAGAGAGTGAGTATTTATGTTTGGTTTAAAAAATAAAATTATATGTAGATTTGAAGTCGTCGAGTTCATTCATTTCAGACACTATGATCCATGAATTCAATCAAATTCATTGCAAACAACTTTCATTGCCTTCAAATTGCTATAGAACCACGTGAAAAATTGGCAGACCAAGAACTGGACAAATATATATAAGGAATTAAAAATTTATAAGTCTTATAACTTTGCTTTATTTTGAATTTGGTTCTTTAGATTACACATTTTAATTTTGGTCCTATAAGTTTGAAAATATTTTGATTTTGGTCCTTTTATAAACTTACACGACCAAAATCATATTTAGTTTTAGTCCTGTAAATTTGTAAAAGGACCAAAATCAAAATATTTTCAAACTTATAAGACCAAAATCAAAATGTGTAATCAATGTGAACCAAATTCAAAATTTTGACAAATTATAGGACAAAAAAAACTCTAATCCCCATATATATATAAAAAAAAAAGAGAGAGGAAACTGTACTATCACCACTATATTATTTTCACTACACATCTCTCATTCACCCCTAATACAGGGATACATTAGGTTATATTTTAGTAGTTAACTAAAAAACTTAGTTATCTCATTTTAAATGCAGTTGAATATATGTAATTTGCTAAATAAAAGTTATGGGTGGACTATTTGGACCTCACAAAACATGCACTAATTGATAGTTTGGCCATATAAAAAATACATTAAAAATTCATTCCAAGAAATAATAATTGAACCTCAACATATTTTTGCAGAGATCTTTATTCGGTTGGTAGAGTGTCCACTTGATTAAACAATCACACATTGAATAAACTAATAATAACCAATCAATTAATTAAAATAAATGTAAAGTCTGCCCACTTGTTTGTTTGTCAAAACTAGTTATGGATGCATAAAACAATATTATAGATGTACCACCGGAAAGACTTATGTGAAACTTGTAATTTTAATTTATAAATATAATAGTGTCAATAAATATATATATATTAATAATATTAATTTTATAATATATGAATAAATTTCAAGTGAGTGTTCGTGCATTACAAAACCTAAATGAGCATTGTTGTGACTAGTGCGTTAATAGATGAAATTGGGAAATAAATTATCTTTTCTTCAAAATAAAACAAAATTTTCTTTCAGCTCATAATGTATACTCATATTTGGCTCGTTATAGCTCGTTTGTGATGGAGATGAGATTAATGATCAACCATCATTAAAATAAATAAACAAGATAAAATATTTAGATTTCTTTTAAAGGGCAGACATGCATAAGTCCTGTTAACAAACATATCAAATTTGAAGCTAATATCAGAAATTTGAGTAAACTTGGGTCTCCCATTTCCACGAGTCCTATTTTGACTAAATTTATAAGTTGTTTAAATAGAAATTTATTAGTAGTTTTAAAGTGTTTGATAAATAAAATGTTTAATAATTTATAAAATATAATAAGGGTGGGTGTTTTTTAAATTTTATTTTAAATATTTTATAAGTTCTAACATCTTATAAGTTGTCTTAAAAGCTTATAAGATATTATTTTTAAGTAGCTATATATGGATGAGATATGCACTGGGGGCAAGTGGGTGGAGGGTGGAGGCAGCGAGGAAAAAATTGCAACTTATTTTTATACAACTTTTAAGCCTTAAGAAGCTTATTTTTCAATTTATAAGTTCAAACAAAAACCCTCTAAAACAAGTTCTTTATAACTTGTAAAATATAAAAATAAGTTGTGTTATTTCAATTTATTTTCCTCACCATCTCCACCTCCACCCACCCACCCCTTCCATCTTCATCCACATCTATGGTTCTACCTCAATATAAAAATAAGAAATTAATTATATAAATTAATATTAAATATTAAAATATAGTTTGTTGAGAAATGAGATAAGGAATGTTTTGATTCAATCCCAAAACCACTTAGACATAATGTAAAGTAATTGTAATAAACTTAGAAACATAACCTAACTGTTTGGAGGCTAAGTTAATGAGGCAGGTTAGTTGACAGACTAGTTTTAATAAGCACAGGACACTTGGAAGCGAAGAAGGACTCGCCCGTGTTAGTCTATTGTTCTGATGAAGACTTAGTAAATACACCCACATTAGGAGAAAAACACCCCAGAAGACTAACTCCAACCAGCCTAAGAGACTCCACTGAGTACAAGTAGCCTGATACTTAAATGCTTTTACTACATTTAAGAAGGTAGTTGCAATACTTAAATGAAGTGTTAAAATGCAACAAAAGGAATGTTCCAAGTCACCTGAAGAAGTGACAGTGGACTTCAATAAAGCCATTTGACTGGTCTGAGAACTTTCAAACCTAGACCAATAAGAAGATGCCACCTACGTACGAACCTGACAAAAGCAGACTGACCTGTCATTGCCAAGTTCAGAAGCAACCAACAACCTAGGATAGCACAAAACTCAAAGACAGCTGCATTAATTCTAAGCAAATATTTAATGATCTATCAATAATTAATGCTTAGAATTGACTGCATGAAGTCTGAAGATGATTTTAAGAATGTTGGTTTACTATAATAGCATGATTTGAATACCTTCTCTCCAATGAAAAGTTTTCAAACTATGTCTATAAATACAGAAGTTGAATATGAAGACAAGTACGAGAAACATTCAAGCACACAAGAACTCAAGCTTTCAATTCTCAGAATATCTCTAAGCACTAAAAAATTCTATTGTTTCCCAAGTGCTTTCACTGATTGAGTTCAATACTGCATTTTAGGCTTTAATTGTAATATCCTAGAAGCCCACTAAGATAGCTCAAGCCCAGCTATCATTCTTCATTGTAAAGGGTTATCTCAATTTAGTTGGAAGTCACTCAAAGCCTCTAAGCTGTTAAAAGTCTAAGGCAGAGAGTGAACAGAAAGTGACCTGAGTTGTTATCAGTCTGAAATCTTGAGAGGATTACGACTCAGGGAAAGTCCTAGGGATCAAGACTAAGCTGTGTTCTTGATCAATGTACCTTGACACTATAAATCAAGGAATTCCTAAGTTAAGAGATTCTCCTGTTAAATTAGGAAAACAGATGTAGGAAAGTTTTGCTCCGAAACACTATAAATCCTCTGTGTCCTTACTGCTTTATTTATTTGTGTGTGTTGTGATCTTTCCTTTAAAAGGGGGTTAAAATCTAATCTATTGCTGACAAGACTTACTGTTTAAATACTCTGGTCATTTGTCAGGGGACCTTTAGTCCATTGTTGTAGACCTTCAGGTCACTTGTGTATAATACCAGTCCACTGTGTGTTTTTAACTGAAATTTTGTTAATACATTGTATTCCCCCCCATACACCTGTTTATCCTATATGGGACCAACAAGTGGTATCAGAGCAGGGGTTCTAAGAGCCACTGCTTTGTCATTATTGTGGTCACTTGAACTGATCTGTCTAACTACCCTGTCAAGATGTCTACTCATGCAGAATAATCTATCAACACTAGGAATGCACCCACAAGAACTACAAACAATATAGTGGGAAGTTTAGACTCCAACATGGGAACTAATCCTCTCAATCACATGTCTCATCACAAACTGCCCCAATTTTTAGTTGAAGGCTATGATTTCTGGAAAATCAAAATGAGGGCTCACCTAGCTTGTGTTCATGATGAAATGCTCAGAGTCATCACTTGAGGTCCATTTGTCTTTATAACTGCAAATCCAAGGAACTCAGCTGATCCTAGAGTTGAGTGGCCTAAAGATGAAGATGACTTCACTGCTGATGAAAGGAAGAGTCATAATCTTAACTTCATTGCCATGAACATATTATACACAACTATTCCTGACTCTGTCATGAGAAAGGTTTTCCACTGTACCACTGCAAAAGAAATCTTGGATACTCTGGCCCTCCTGTGTGAGGGCATTGATAAAATCAAAGAAAAGAAACTATTAGTAGTTGTTTAGAAATATGAACAATTTTCAATGGAACCAAATGAAACCATTGATCAACTTGATGATAGATTCACTGACATCATGAATGAGATCAATTCTCTTCGAAAAGTATATAACAAGAGAGAAGTTGCTCTCAAAATCCGCAGGGGACTCACTCCTAGATAGGATGTCTACTCTGTCATGATGCAAAACACCAAGGACATATCTAACATGTCCATGCAACAAGTGTTTTCTGAGTTGAAAGCTTATAAGTTTGATCTTAACAGGAAATGAGCCACAGAAGAGCCTTCCTCATCTGAGAAAGGAGTGACATTCAAAGCTAATAATTTTGATGTTGAACCTTCCAAAGTAAAAAGCCAGCCAAACCATACAAGTCTCAAAGCAAGGCTGAGCTAAAGGAAAAGATGAACCTGCTGGCCAGAAGATTTGAGAAATTAAATTCCAGATTTGGGAAGTACAAGAGGTATTACTAAGAAACCAAGCACAAGAGAAATTTTAGGCCAAGATTTGCTCCAAATGATGACAAGGAGCCTGAGGAGAGGAAGGACACCTGGAGATACCAAAAAGAGGAGGAATCCTCCTCAAAACCAACCTCCAAAAGGAAAGAAAATGAGGATAACGAGGAGAATGATGATAGCAGGAAATGCTAGCAATGCAAGAAGATAGGGTACTTTCAATATGACTATCCACAGTTGAGTGCCAAGGAAAGAAATGAGAGACAAGCAAAAAGAGACAGAAGACTAGATTGGAGAGCAATGGTGGCTGAAGATGAATAAGCTGCAAGTTCATCTGATAAACTCTTCTCAGACAACAGTGATGATGACTTGTGCCTCATGGCCACAGAGGAACCTGAGGTACAATATAAGCTTTCTCAATTAGTAGAGCACTCACCTGAGTTCTGCTCAGAGTCAGCAGGGGACTTGAACCTTCAATTCTCCTTAGAACAATTAATGGTTGATTTTTCCAGGCTGCAAGAAGCATACCTCACTCTAAGGGATGCAAAAATCGGGCTAGGCGCTGTCTAGGCACTAGGCGGTGTCGCGCCGACCCGATTTTTGCCAAAACAGGCAGAAAAGACGATTTTCCAACTAGGCGCCGCCTAGGCGGCCCTAGGCGGGCCTAGTCGGTCGAGGCAGGCTAGGCGGCCAGGATGCGGAAGTCGAAAATAACAGAGTTGTGAATCAATATCTCATACCTCAATTGGAAGCTAGGGCTAAAAAAGACAAACCCCAACGTTCTCTCCCTCCCGGCGACTCTCCTTCCCGGTTCCTCTCCCTCCGGTGACTCTCCTTCCCGGTGCCTCTCCCTCCGGCGACTCTCCTTCCCGGTGCCTCTCCCTCCACAATCGCGACCACCTTGTGCGGTGTCTCCCGTGCAGCGGCGCAAAGAACTCAGTCGCTGTCCTTGTTCTCAATCGACGCCAGCCTCTCTCATCGCAATCCGATGCGCCACCACATGCCCATGCCACACCGACGTCCATTGCCTTCACCATGCACCGATTGAAAACCACCAAGCCGCCGATCGAAGCTGTGTGAAGGAAGCAGTGAAATTTGGGATTTTAAGGTACATATGCTGATAGGCCCATGTTATATTCTTAAGCCCAATTCAATTAAAAGCTCATTTGAAGAAGTAAACAAATTATTAAAAAAATCCTAGGGGGCGCCTAGGCGGCCTAGGAGCTAGGCGACAAAAAAACGCCCGATTCTGATTTCTGACTTCTACAACCTTGCTCACTCCAGAAGAGCAAAATAAAAACTTAGCTGCTGAGAACTCTAAGCTAATCGAATATGGGAATAAGCAGACCTTACTTCAGCCTCTCACACCATTGTCCTGATTAATAAAGTGGAAACACTCAAAAGTCAGCTCCTTGGGAAGGATGAGCTGATCAGGGGACTAACTGATGACCAGATAAAACTAGCCTCTGAGAACAATGAGCTAGTGATTCAAATTAAAAATCTTATCAGCAATGTAAACATACTGAAAAATTCTAAAGAAAGTATATTAAGAAAGATTGACACTCTGAATAAACCCTCTCTTGCCATAGTGGAAATCCTTAGTCTACAAAACAACTATGGCAATAGACATGGGATAGGATTCTTCCCGTCAACATCTTCAGAAGGTCCTCTAAACACTGCATCAACTAGCAGTGCAAAAAAGAGTGTTTGTAAGATCTACTGAGAATCCCAGGCAGACTCAGGATAAGGGTAAAGGCTCTGCTGAACCTCAAAAGAGGGTAGTGATGCCAAGTAAGCCTACGGAAAAGGCTAGAATAGCTCAGTTACCCTCCAATCCTCATACTAGAAGATCCAATCCTCATAGGAGGAATTTGTCTCAGAGGAATAAGAGGAACAATTTTCAGTAATATTACTCTTAGCCGAGATCATCTCCTTGGAGACAATCTCAGTAGAGAATATGCAGGCCTGAACCAACTGTTAGAAGATATGACAGGAGGTTCAATACAGGAGACCTTCTTCATCCCTTCCATTATCAACAACACTTCAGACCAGCAACACCTAAATTTCCAAGGAACAGGAGGAACTTCAGACCACCTGTTCCACAGGGGACCAACACATATAGTCAGTCAACTCCATGGGCACCTAGAAAGTTGACTGTCTATGTAGATGCTTATGGAAGAAGAATCAGACAATCCAAAGTAACTAGGACTGTTAAGCAGATTTGTATTCCGAAAGGTACAGATAACCAAATAGGACCCAACACAAGATGGGTACCTAAAGCTTTATTTTTCTGCATGTCACTTTGGATCCCCACGGAGTCTGGTACTTGGACAGTGGTTGCTCAAGACATATGACAGGCAATAAAAGTCTTTTGACAGACTACACTGAAAAGAGGGGACCACATGTCACCTTTGGTGACAACTCCAAAGGAATCACTAAAGGTTATGGTACCCTATTAATTGGGTCAGTCTAGGTATCAAATGTATCATATGTCAGTGGACATAAATATAACCTGTTATCCATTAGCCAATATTGTGGTAAAGGACATAATGTTGAATTCTCTAGTAACCTGTGTTGTATAAGGAATGCTTCAAACTCACAAGTGCTACTAACTGGGTCAAGAAAAGGGAATGTTTATCTTGTTGATTGGAGATCATGTCCCTCAGAGACCTGCCTGATTGTGAAAAGTTGTAGTGACCTGAATTGGCTGTGGCACAAGAGACTTAACAACCTGAACTTCAAAACACTAAACAAGATAGCAAGGCAAGGTCTAGTGGAAGAGATACCCAATGAGGTGTTCAACAAAGATCACATTTGTAAAGCTTGCCAAGAAGGGAAGCAAGTTAAGTCCTCATTCAAAGAAAAGCAGGTTCCCTCCACTGACATGATCCTACAACAACTTCACATGGATCTTTTTGGACCTGTCACACCTACAAGTATAAATGGAAAGAAATACATTTTGGTAGTTTTTGATGATTTCCTCTAGATATACATGGGTGATTTTCTTTGCAAGCAAAAAGGAGACTCAACATAGGCTACCTAAACTCCTAAGAAGTTAACAAATGACCGATGCTCACTTGTAAATTGACTGATGCTCTGATGGTAGGTGCAGTATTTGTTTGGGTTCAGCTTGCTGCGGTCCTGTCGGATCTTCCTCGGCTCATTAGCATCGCCTTGTCTTTAACCACCGTGAATACATGGTCGACGGAGACTGTCAACACCTGGTTCAGCTTCTCCTTGAACTCGTCTCCATCGAAAGACTTCAAACTTCTGGGGGCCTTATAGGTGCCCCCGACTTTCTTGCCCTGCGGCTTCTTGTCCCCGGCACTAACCACCTCCTTTAGTAGTGTCTCCTGCATAGCAACATACACCCCTGCCTTATGTCTGAATTCGGTATAAGTGTTTGGGCAGGACAGGTGCATCTCCTTCCACAGCTTGGTTCACTTCTTTAATCCGTCCATGATGGCCACAATCTTCGTGTCCTCGCTGACAGGCTCGCCTTCCAACAAGATTTTGTCGAACCTTTCCAGATATTGCTTGTCCGACTCCTTGTTTCCCTAGTGTATGTTGGCGAGTCTGTGCTTCTGGGTAAGGTATGACCCATAGACGGAGAAGTGTGACAGGAATTCCAGTGTCAACTGGCCAAACGAGTGGTTTGACCCCGAGGCTAGCGATGAGAACCTTCTGTGAGCCCGGTCCCCGAGGGTCAACGGGAAGTTCCTACACTGGGTAGCATCTAATGCTCTCACAGAGATCATAAAGTCCGCGTACTTGGAGATGTGTACTTTCGGGTCCGATTCTCCCTCGTACGCGGCAATCACCGGGAACTGGATTTTCTTTTGCAGAGGTGCCTGTAAGATAGAAGGTGCCAAGGGTGACACCGGAAGTGTTGTTACACCTGTTCCACCGCTCTTAGCGGCCACCTGCATCTAGAGCTACTCCACGACCTTCTTTAATGTGATCAGCTCATCATCGTGGGCTACTTCATGTGGAGGCTGTTCAAGGACCGTATGCCTTATGGACGTACGGCCCCGCAGACCCTCGCTCCGGGGTAGCCCATCTGCGATGTGCTAAATTGTCGGGCACCGTTTGAGCCAAGTCTGTCTGAGGCAGACCTCCTTAGTCTTTCATGAGTGGACCTACGCAGGCGTAGGTCCGACTCATCCCTCCGTGACGATGCCGGCACAGACTCTTGGGCCATCTCCTCGTATCTAGGCCCAGCCTGCCCTGGAGGATTTCTTGGGATTGATGGGTCACGGAGACCTCTGTATAGGTGGCAGCTCGCCTACCGCCGAGCCTATCAGTCACCTTCGCCTTCCCGGCAATATTTTGCTGACGGCGAGCTCTAGCGGAGCTCATCTCCTGTTCGCCCAGGAGCTCGCCAGCTTGCTCCCTGAATTGTGTGGCCTGTGTGCGTCTGGTCTCTTGCTCTCGGGCAGTGTTGGTGGGAGCTCGCGCAAGCTCGCCCTGTTGCTGTTGCCTCTGAACCCTCTGGAGTATGGTGATAGTTCACTCCAGTTCACCTGGGTTCTGTAGTAATTCTTGGAGCGCAGGGCTCAGTTCGTCTTGTGCCGAGGCGACATTGTTTCATCCCTCAGCTCGCTGGGGAGCTCGCTGACGTGATGATTCACTATCAGCCTGGTTCTTTTGGGGAGCATGTCTCTTCCACCTCCTGGTGGTTGATTTGGTATGAGTGTTTTCCTTCGACATTGTCCAGGTGAGGGTAGTTCATCTTCAATGAAATTCCAGCAAAGGTAGGGTTTTTCAAAGCTCTTTCTAGCATTGCATGCAAGTGGTTTTTTCAGAATTTGGTTAAACCACAGGCACACATGCGTTTAGAATCTTTGGTTCCCTGTTTCAGTCCACAAATTTCTGGAAAATGGGTAAAAATCTGGGTAATCCTTCAAATGTTCAAGTGTATTCTTGAGTTTAATTAATCAAGAACAGCTTCAAATCTTCACACTTTTTTCTCTCAAATTTATGAATTGGAGGTTCCGGACCCTTCTTCTAGCGCCAAATTGTTGGTAGAATTATCTAATTGAGTGATTATGTGGCTAATTTAACACTGAAATCCTACCAAACGATAATCTTTGATATTAGGATTTGAGAGAGTTTTTTAGAGAGAGAAAGTAGAGAGAATTAATGCTGAGTGTATTATGAACTTTGAGAGAAAAATGAGTTATAATGACCCTATTTATAGGTTTGCATGTAATGAGGTGGCACTTAGTGGGCTTATTTAGCCTAATATGCTGACAAGTGTCCTTAACATTTGTCATCATGCCTACTATTATACTCTAATTACATTGCTTTGTCTTACTACATCACTACTGACTCTCTACGTAGCTATTGGCTTCACTTCGGACTGGGCGAGCTCCCTTGCGAGCTTCCTCTCTCCATGATAATCACTTGGATAGATGTTGGTGTGTCACCTACCACTTGGGTGAGCTACTGGGCGAGCTCTTCCTCTTCACATGGTGCTGACTGGTCAAAAGTGGTGACGTAGTCATAGTGCCAACCTGGCGAGCTCTTGGCGAGCTCCTTAGCCTTGGGCTATTTATTTTGCTAATCTTCCCTTGGTAGTTCGCTTTAGTTCGCCTATCAACAAAGACAACAAAGTAAGTTAGAAGAGATGGAGAGGAATTCATGAATTTAAATAGAGAGGGAGAGATGTTTGGCTTCTTCTTTGCATAGAAATGACTTCAACCCAACTCCATGGATGCCTTGACACTTGAGAATGGAAGAGTTGAAAATGGGAGAAGAAAAACTTATTCCCCCTTTAAAGTTTAAATGGCCGAAAGTTTGTAGGGGAAAGGAGGGGGATTTTTGCTTGAACCTTCCTTCTTGGATTTTCTTTGCTCAAGTGTGTTAAGTATCATGAAAATATATATATAGAGAGAGAGATAGAGGGGAATGGTGCAAAGAACCGGCAATATGGTATGTTAGAAAGGGAGATGAGTCCAAGTTTGGTGTAGTAGGTTGAAAAAATGGGAAAAGAAGGAAACATAGACCCCTAATTTGAGGAAGGACATTTGACCTTCAATTTTTTCCATTCCCAGCAGTTGGTGTCGGTTATGAGAGGGTTTAGGGCTGAAATTTGTGTTCTAACTGTATTTTGGGATGCGATATAATTTTCGGTATTGAAATCGAATATTTTTCGGTCTGATTTTGGGCTCCGAAAATTAATATGTTGCTCGTTTAGTCATCTAAAAATTTTATATCTTAAACTTATTAATTTAAAATTATATTTAACTTATTTTATAAGCTATTTATTAATTAAGAACCATAATTACTCGCCGGATCAGGATTTTCAAAATTTAGGATTTTTGGTTTGACTTTTGGCGATAAACGTCTAAATTTTTATTTTATTATTCTTTTAAATTTAGAGGCCTTTAAAAGCCTTTTTAGGACCTTATTTTACTTATTCCATCAATTTATTTAAATTCAATTCGCAGTTACGGTGCTAGGAGTGCTTTCGGTTCCGTTTTTGGACCAACCGTTGAGTAGAAACCAATCTTTTTTTTTTTTTTTGAAGAAACCAATCTTCTAAAGACTTAATGTGCTTAAAGAAGTAAAAGATCAGTAAGGTAATATATATATATATACATATAACATAACATCCAATATTAATAGAAAACCCTAATTTAGTTCGGGGTATTACAGACGATCTCAAATAGATTGATCATTAATACCAAACTAGTTTCTAGTATGTGAGTCAAAGGTGGTGATTAGCGACCATCATAACAAAAAACCGGTCTTTCTTTTCAATTTTGAGATTAGCGATTCCCTCGACGCTCGCTAAATGGTTAGCCAATTTAATACTCATAATCATTTCTGAGAAGTGTGTCAAAGTGGTTATCAGGCGGTCGCTAATCGTTACTTCAAAATTTTCCACACGTGGTTTATATTCAGCGTCCGCTAATTCAATTTTTGGATTTTGAGATCGGCTAGATAGTCGCAAAAGCTGTTAGTTTTGGAACTGTCTTGCAAAGAGGTCGCTTTGGTCTGTTTAGCGACTAACGCTTTATGCGGCCACTAATTTTTTAATTTTGATACTATAGGTCCTTAGTAGTTGCAAATCAGTCGCTAAATCATATAATTAGTGACCAATGTGAAGGCAGTCGCTAAAACATGATTTTTTGTTTGTTTGTATATTATCACTTCTACAACAAAAATAAATAAATATATATATATATATATAGACATGCTTGCAGCTCTGTACCTAATCTCAGTTGATTACTTCCAAAATTTCTGGATTTGAATCAAATACATAGTAGACTTAATTAAATTTGCAATATATTTATATTTAAACTGCACAGAATAGAACAACACAATATTCAAATTCTATATTTCTGAAATAAATATGTAATACTCCTATCTATTTTCTTAAAAAAATGACGAGCTTGATAGAAATGATGTAGGGATTGAAACATAACAATTAACACAGAAGAACAAGTTTATTAGAAACAAGATCAGAGATTTGTTCATTAAGTAAAAGATGTAAATTTTATCAAAATACAACTCTAGAGCCCCAAATAAATAAGACTCTTATTAGCTATTACCTATAGAAAAGGATAAAGTAATTTAATTTCATCACACAACTATTTATTTTATGTGAATATTTAAATAGTATTAGTTATTTTAAGCAAAATGATTTTACTTGAGATCAGTTCAAAAAAAAATAAAAAATATTGAGCATTGTATTTATTAGTTAAGTTAAGTTCTGGCAAGTGGGTTGTTGTCATAATAAACAATATTAGGGCCTGCCATTTGCAAAGATTGTAATCATCACAATTCATTCTAAAAACTTCATGATTGGAGTTTATACTTGCTGAACCATTATTTTAAATCGTGTGCGGACTAACTGTCAATCTATCAATCCCAGGGACCAGTGGAAATTTTCACTAGCTAATATGCAATTTTGTTTGCCTTACTGTATGTTTTTGAAAATCCACCAACTTAGATGCAAGATTTTCAATGAAAATTAACATAGAAATCACTTTCTCTTATATGCCCAATGATTATGTTCATGCTACATCACTAGTGGGTTGGTTGTGACATATGTTGATTGTGGAATAGAAAAACTATTAGGAGGAGCTTGTTTCAAATTCTTCGATGGTAATGAGAATGAAATTTCATTTTTCTTTTTTGCCCTACATATGTTGAATGTGTGTTTCTATTTATGGTGGTTATATCAATAGTGTTGTGCTCCAATTTTGGAAAAAGTGGACAAAAAAGAAAGATGTTGGTTGTGATATTGGAGATTGATTGAGGAGGATGATTACAAGGTGAAGAGGGGTAATCAAATTGGGGTATTGATTACCTTATTTGGGAAGAAAAACAATGTTATGTATCTCATTTGTTCTAATTTGCTATAATAATTACTACAATTATATTTTAATTCCCATTATCATTGAAGAATTTCCATACCAAGCGCCCCTTAAACATTTCACCATTTACAAATAAATGCCTTGTGTTTGCTATACACGGGGATTGTTATGTGAAGTGAAGCTACATAAGTTGGTGTCATTGTCACATAAACAGCCATTCTACCTTTTGATATGTTTTCAACGTTGTCCTGATAATTAATTGCGACTCATTTTCACAGTGCTTAACATCACAACAGAATAGTAATTCATTGCACTGAATTGGGATTAATGTAAGCAAGCAACAATCAATCCAAGGCACCTATCCAATCCTATCCTATCCTATCCTAGCTATATAATAAATCAAATCAAATCAAATGATGAGTAGTATTATGTTATGTGTATACAAGAATTACAAAAACATTAATCTTATAGCCTATACCCATGCAGATGCTTAGCCCATCTTCTAGCCATGAATGGATCATGGAAATCCCAGTTTTCAGCACTGCTCATCCTTCCTCCAACACCTCCATTCTCACCACAGCTGGTTTCCCCTTTATCGCCCAACCCCAGCACAATCTCTCCCGTCCGTATGCATTCCCCGTCTCCGCCTTCGCTGTAGCTATACTCCACGCATACGGGCCCGTATTCTGGAGGGTAAATCGGTATATTCCTCTCCTCACCGCCTCTCAGCTCTTCAATCCGAACAATTCGGGTGCCTTCATCGATCCTCATCTTCACATCTCTGATCGCGCCTCCCAGTGTTGTCGCCAGGAACTCCTCGAATTCATGCATGATGAACCCGTTCGAAGCCCCAAACCCGAACCCGATGTGGAAACGGTGGATGGTGACTGCAACTTCCATGTCGAACTGATGGTAGGATCGCGACGGGGTATCGGAGAGATGTAGGATACACGATTGGGTGTTCTTGTGAACGCGATCTTCTAGAATCTTCACCCCTTTCTTCAGTCCTTCCATGGGATCGGCTTGGCCCATGTAGAACAAGCGATCTATTACCTGCAACGCGCTTCTTTTGCCGTACGACGTCATGCGCCTCAGGGGAAAGACGCGCGCCGCGGCAGAGGAGTAGGTGACGATGGCGAGTCGATCCATGGGCCGGAGAGAGAAAACCACCAGCGCCATTGCCTGCTTCATAAGCCTCAGGTGCGGGCCGTTGGGGCTGGCGACCAGGACCAAATCGGTTGCAGGCTGGTGCCCTAATTTGACGCCGAGATAGGTTGTGTTGCTGGGAGAGCAGAGGAAAGGGGTTTCCCCTGTTGAAGAAGAGGTGGAAGATTGGTGTGGGTAGGTGGGGACGGTGAACAGAGAGAGATGGAGACGGGGTTGGTCGATCGTATGGTCGGGGTCGATGGGATCATCATCGTCGTAGCGAGCAGATCGGAGGAAGGAGCGTCTGTGCACCCGAGAATTGGCGATGGAGTCATCGAGGATCTGGAGAATCGGGTCGGGTTTGCTGGAGCAGCGGACATTGAGGTTCCGAGGGAGCTGAGTCCAATGGGCGCGGCAAATGGGGCAAGTGACGCTACCGTGGCGCACGTTAGAGGAGATGCAACCGAAGTGGAAGGCGTGGGAGCACTGGGCCGTGAATATTGCCTGACCCGGACTGCTGCCGGACCTGTAATTCAACGGATCCAGACATATGGCGCACAATGCCTGCAATCAATTTTCATTTTTTTTAGACTCTCTCTCTCTCTCTCTACAACATCTCTTGAGACATTGCAATTAAAATCATCTTTACAAATTGAATTCCACAACCATCCAAAAGAACAGCAGGGCATGTCTAATAATAGCAGAGTTATCTCAAAATTAACAAGATCATGACTTCAAATTATGGTATCTTTAGGGGAAATAATGCACTAAAGATTAATTTAGCTATTTTGAGATGATGTAATTAAGGGGATTTAGCAAGAAAATTAAGAAACTGAGGCAAAAGAAAAAGAAAAGGTACCTTGTTAGTTGAAGGGCTGGTAATTGAATTGTCTTGACCTGCATTTTCCGATGAGGTCTTCTTGCAAGAAATGTTTCTCCGTCGATTTTCCGGCGGAGAAATATAATTGGGGGAATTGCAAGATATCTGAAAACAAATTCACACAAACAGATACAAATTAAAAACATACCAAACCCCTGTCAGAAATTGGTGAATAACAGAAATCTTGAATTTTGAAAGAATCACACGATATTGTCGCTTGTCAGCAGTCGATAAAGCAGATTCTTGAAAATAAAATTAAAGAAATACTATCATCTTCCAGATTTACCCCTGGCAATTGCAAGAATGAGAGAGAGAAGGGGGGAGAGAGAGAGTAAGTGAGTGAGTGAGTTACAGTGGTGGCAGAGGAGCTGTCAACATGGGTTTGTTGTCTCTGGCAGAAAGAGCCACATGTCTGCACAAATATTTTCTTGGCGGCTTTCTTGAACCTCCCCGACGCGCCACCACCTCCGCCGCCCATCTCCGCCAGCACCGCCCCAATGTTGTATCTATCTATGTAAAACTGAGGCAGAATCGAAATCAGAAGCTCTAACACTGTTGTGTAAACCAAAAATTTCACGGAAATAGATCGAAACAGGCAGGTATAACAAAAGGGTCACAAAAATTCTCTTCAAGTTTTCTTTTTCACTCTCTCTCTCTCTTCCCCCACTCTCTCTCTCTCTCTCTCTACAGTAGAATGCGCACTGAGGCTTCTACGCTCGTATGATTGAGATTGATGGGCCTCAGCGTATCTACTTTTGTGGACTGCTACTGCTAATAAATACAACACTCCCACTATGTATCCCCATACGAAGTTAAATTGCTTTTACTATTTCCAGCACTTATCAAATCTTGAATTATTTACTGTCGTCAATTAAATTATCGATGGTGGAGTGTCGCGTGAATTTACATTTTTTGTGGTTTACGCTTTCCTCTAATTCCCAAGAAAAGAAAGGGATCTTTCCATTATTTCTGTTGATACCTGAGATGTATTGCTATATCACATTTATGAAGAGCAGTGACTAGCTAACACTCTAACTTGCGCGGGGACCCACTATTGTATTTGAAGTTTGAGTCACGCTTTTCATAAAACTAACAATCATTATATTTATTTAATGATATTTTATATTCCTTATGTCTCAAACTCTAAAATATATTTATTTGCATATATGATATGTGAGCACGGTATTTAATAAAAAATAATATTATATTAAAATGATAGATAAAATTAGAAAAAAGTAATAGTACTGTGAGGCCCAAAATTTTACTGTGAGTGTAGGTTGTTTCCAAATAAGAAAATGGGAAAAAGTTTTGTGGACAAACAAAAAAGGAAAGTGAGAAATAATTTGGTGGACAGATGGAGTATATAAATCTTTAAAAAAAATATATAACAAATAACTATAATTTTAAAGTAATGTATTAAAAATTGAGAAAGTGAAATGCCAATTGTCACATAAAAAGGGGAAACAATATTTTATTTTATTGGATATCCATCTTAACAAAAAAAATAAAAATGGAGTATTCACTTTTTTTTTTAACAAAGAAAACAATTTATATGACAAGGGTTAATACAAGCATGACTATAAATCAAATCAGCAGACTAAATCTTCAAACAGAAGTAATCTGGAACTACTCTAGTCCAATCATGAAAAAATGAAGAGTAATTAAAAGTTACATGAATGTGTATCTTTAAAGTTCCATTGGTGATAAAACATTTCATACTAAGAAATTTTGACCAAGAGAATCTTCATCACATCTATCTCTAAACAACCATCAAGAAGACTGAAGAACCCAACGAACAACTAGCTCACTACCAGCAACAAACAACAATCTACCAACATACAAAAGAGAAAATGAAATAAAAGCAGAAAATAAACTAAAAATTAAACGAAGAACTAAAAACAGGTTCCAACGGGTCAACCTACCAAACAGATATTGTAACCAGAGTGTTGATAGAGACGATTGATCCACTACACAAATAACACTACTAAATTTTAAACCAGATTAAAGAGTAGATCTGAAAGCTTAAAGATTTTCCAATGAGAGACGAAATTTATGGATGGCGCGGAGGCGACAAAGAGGGTCTGGGCAGCATCGATAGCCACAGCTGGTGTTACCAGCGACATGTGAATTCGTTAGTGGAAGTAGTAGCAGTAGCGACAGGTGGCATCGACCGTGGTTATTTGGGGGGTTTTGTGGGTGTATTCAGAATTAAAGATTAAGAGAAATACGCAAAAGAAGAGAGATTGAGAAATCACACACCCATAGACGATGCATAAAGACTCATTAAAACTCTCAAGAGTATTTTAGGTGTAGACGATCTCAAACCTGGATGGTTGAGAAGAGATTCGGCAAACAGAGAAGACAAGAGTACCCAAAAAAAATGGGCTTGTTGCTCAAGTTTGCATATTCCAATAGAAAAACCCTCGTGTAGAGAGAGAAGTCTCATGACCCAACCTTGTAGATTTTAGAATATTCAAATTTTAAAATGAGTAAACTCTTATACATGAATTGTATCGGGCCGGTAACACTACAAAAAATACAGAGTTTAACGACCAGAAAATAGCGACTGCCTGAAAAGCGGTCACTAATTTTAAAATAGTGACCTGCTTTGACTATTGGTCAAAATTAGGTAATTTACGACTGTCTTCAGTCGCTAATTCATAAAAAAATTAGCGACAGCTGAAAATCAGTCACAAAATCAATTATTGACAAATTAGCGACCGAAAAATGGTCGCAAAATATTTTATTAAATTTACGACCGCTATAGCGGTCGCAAAATTTGAGATTCTTGACCCGATCCGTGTTTTTGAATTTGCGACCGTCTAGAAGCGGTCGTTCAATTAAATTATTATTTAGCGACCGTCTTTTCGATCACTAATTTTGGTATATAATGTGGTTAGGTAAGCAATAATGGCCATGTTCCCGTTATAGTTTTGTGACCGCCATAGCGATCGCTAAATCGACAAAAGTGGTGGCAAATGTTTGAATATACAACAATTTCTGCTCTTTTTTCTCATTCCATTTCGCGAAAAAAACACCCCACATCATCCTAAAACCTCTCAAATTTTATCGAGTATTGTTTCAATATGTTGGTTACGATCGTCCAGGTGTATTGTCTTATCGTGCTCGTTGCTTCAATTTCATCGTACGTTTTTATATTTTTGCCATTCGTTTCTCTTGTTGAATAAAGTTTAGTTGTTTGATAGTTTAGCATTATTTTTTGTATATTAATCTTTTATGGATATACCTATTTGTTGTATATTAATTGTTTATGGATATACCTATTTTTATTGGAGACCAGTCCTAATTTTATTAGAATTTTGTGTAGTTGATATACATATTATAGTGAATTTTTTGCTGTGAATTACATGTATGTTTGATAAATTTAGTATAATTAATTTATGATTATAGTGGATTTTTTATTTTAAAAAATTGGATATGCTTGTTTACAGTCGAAACTCTGACGAATTTTTTTATAATTTAAATGTGAAGTAATCTTAATTTGTATCAGATGGAACAAACAGATCGTCGTTGGATGTATCAGATGCCTCGTATGATACAATGAAGGGATTAAAGAATTATAAGCCATATAAACCGTATAAACCAAAATCAAAATATTTTTAAACATGTAGGACCAAAATTAAAATGTGTAATCTATGTGGACCAAATTCAAAATTTTTACGAGTTATAGGACAAAAAAACTTTCATATCCTTGTCACGATGGATGATTTAGCACTCCATTGGCTGCAGTGGCTTCGTTCTCAGATTCAGAATCTCAGTTGGGCAAGGTTTTCGATGGAGTTAAGGAAACAATATGGTTCCAATCCTTGAGCCAATCCCTACTAGACTCTCGCCATGACCCATCAAACGACTACAGTGGATGAATATATCCACCGATTCATCGCTTATCCGACTCTGATGCCTTGGGTCTTTTCCTCCATGGTCTTCGGCATGACATTCACATTCCTATCCGCTCCAAGGACGCTGAAGACGTGGCCACCACTATGCATCTCGCTCGGGAAATCGAACGAGAACTACTTGCCCACAAGATCAATTATACAATTTCCAGGTCCTGAACCCCATTCAACATACCTTTGATGGTCGCCCAGAAACCCAAAATGTTACTCAAGATCGAATGGGGTAGTGGCAGCCAAACCTGCACCATTTGAATTTGCACGAAGCCATAATTTCCCTAAGTCTGCAGCAGCAGCCCCCCAAGGTCAGAATTCTACTGCATTAACAAGGTCGTCAGTTAATCCACCTCATCAAATGAGTCAGTCGGAGTACCGGGATCTTAGATCCAGAATGATCAACACTGAATTTTGCAAGAAAATTGATGAGTTTAAAAAGTTTACCTATAGTAATCTATATTGCATGGATAGTTGTGGTTAGATTAGATGTCTTTGTATAGGTAAAAAGTGCGGTAACATGAGATTTTTTAGCACGGATAAGGTTAAAAATCATCTTGTGAGGTTTGATTTTGCTCCATTTATTACAATTGGACTAGACATGGTGAACCCAGGTGGAATTATAATATCGAAACAATTGTTGTCTTCTATGATCAGTAGAGTAGTGGTGGAGGGGAGAGATTTGATATTGGTGGTTCGAGCCGTGACCCACCTACTCCATACTTTGGGACACCATTGGATGAGGTAGATGAATTTAAAAGGTATCATACGAAGATTGATGAGTCTGGTTTGGGTGGTCACCTCACAGCCATGGAGGAGGAACCAAATCCTCATTCAAAGAATTTTTTTGAGATGCTCAAATCTGTCGATCAAAAGTTGTTCCTTGGTTGTGATATTGTTGATAGAATTTACTAATAGTGTTTGTTATGTGGCTATTGTGGCGTATTAATTCTACCAAACAATAATCTAAGAATAGTGTTCTTGAATTGATAATGTAGAGAGAGAAAGTGGAGAGTTGAGAGAGAGAAAGTAAAAGTGTATTATCATTAAGTTGTTCTTAGAATGGTACAAATGAGACCTGTTTATAGGTGTGCAAGTGTGAGGTGGCACCTTATGAGCCTATTGGGGTCTTGGTGTTGACGAGGGTTCTTGACCCCCGTCTTGGTCCCTCACAACGCTTCCTATACAATGCTTCGCCCTACTACATTCATGTCCTATCCAAACACTCGTGGCCCTGATCCCTTCTAGGCGAGCTTCTGGGCGAACTTCTGTGCCTTGTGTGATTCCAGGGCCATGTAGAGGTAGGCTCAGACTCGGTCCCGTTGACTATGGCGAGCTTCTCTGCCGACCTTCTCTCTCGGGTATGGCCAGGTACCTCGGCGAGCTTCTATTCTTACCGGGTAAGTCCCCTCATGCTGACCTCGGCCGAGGTTGGTGGCCTGGTCCTTTTGGGCATTTAGGCGACCTTCCTAGCCTTGGGCTAATTAACCCTATAATTATCCTCGGGTAGCTCGCCTATCAACATTTGCCCCCCAGCTCCCGCCCATCATGACTTACCTAATGTGTGGGTGAGCTGATTTGTCTCGAGGGACGAGGGTTCGAGTGTTGGCGAGCTACCTCTGGGGTGGGTGTCGAGCTTGTTGGCGAGCTTCTATTACGCGGTTCGTGGGCCGACGTGGGGCGGGATTCGAGGCGTCGTGCACGCCTTTTTAGGCCCTGATTCCCGTGCCCGTTATGGCAATATTTTCAAATTCTTTGCACTTGGGCCCCTGGTCTTTCGAAAAATTCGAGCTCACACCCATGTCTATAAATATGAGGAAACCAACTCATTTCTCAGTTTCGCATCCTCATTTCTCCGAGCAATTTTCCGGCGATCGTCTCCCTTGCACCCGACGCGTCTCCGAGTGCTCCCCAAGGTAGAAACCTATTTCTTTCTTTTTTTTCTTCCTTGTTCTTCATTTCCTCCGAGTTTTCAGAAATTTTCGATCCTCCACCTCCTCACTCCGGCGATTGTCACATTAGTTTTGGGCACCTCGGGAAAAATTGTAACCGAAATATTTTTGCTAAGAACCCTATCATGTCGAATCAATCCTCAAGCCGAACCGCTTCGAACCACAATTTGGGAAAAAGGCCGGTAATTGAGAAAGTGTCGATTCCCCAAATAACACCGATTGAGATTACTTCGGAATCTGGGGCGAGCTCCGTAGCTCGCCCGGACAGTTGCAAGGTTCGCCCTGGCTTGGGGGAGAGAGCCATCAATTTTGAAGGCGGTGAGGCATCGGGTCCCCGCGAGCTTCAAGGGGACCTCGGCCGAGCTACCGATGATGCGGTCGTCCACGAAGTGGAGGCTGCTAAGCTACCGATGATGCGGTCGTCCACGAAGTGGAGGCCGCAGAGGTTCAAGAGGAGGTCGCCGAGACCGGCGACCACGCTGAAGAGCTCGCCCGCGAGATAGATGAAGAGGATGTGGACGGTGGCGTGGAGGTTACCTATGAGTACCTTCGCTTCATCGATTTCCCATTTCCCAAGCTGCCGGAGTACCAGGTCCCCGCCGAGGTTGTCCACGACTTCAACTGGGAGGAGTACGTGAGGGCTCACTCGGAGGCCTTTCCTCTACCCGAGTGAGCTCTTCGCAACTCTGCTGACCAAACAGACCTCAAAGCGAGCGAGGTTGTGAGCATCATCAGCAAGTATGCGCTGCCGAGGATCCGCCAGAAATATCGCATCCCACTGGACATCTACATGTATGCCCCCTAGGGCAATGAACGTGCCGACCTCCCACCTCCCGGACTGACGGCCATCAATATTCACACCTTGGAGGCCGGACTTACTCTACCCCTGCACCCCATCATTGGGCAGTTCCTGATGGACAATAACCTCGCCATTTCGCAACTTGCCCCGAATGGGTGGAGTAGCCTGCTGGTGACGTTGACATTTTTTGGACTCGAGGGTTACGAGAACCGATTAACCTTGGCGGAGATCAATGAATTGTTTACCGTCACCAAGCAGATTAACGACGGCAAGGGGTACTATTACCTCAAAGCCCGCCCGGGGGAGAAATTCCTAGGGATCCTTCCCAACAAGGTTCGGGACTGGAAGGAACAGTTTTTCTTCATCGGTGGGGATTAGCGAGCTTCAAATGGGCGCGGAGGACGTATCCCTTCGCCTGAGGAATACGGAGAAGCCAGTAGTAGGTGGCATATTTCGGTGTGTGTGGGTCGGATTAGATAGATTTACTAATCTAATCTTCTTTTTTGCAGGTCTGAAGCATCATAAATCTAGTCGGGGGAGGCCTGCTATATCCGTCGGCTTCGACTATGTGCTGTCTGTTTGTTGTCTGCGAGAGCAGAAGGACCGGGAGGTCAAGTATCTGTGCCAGCACCACTGTCGAAGACTTACCGGCCTCATATCTGTCCCAGGTTGAGATCTTCAAAAATTTGCCAAGCCTTGGTAGCTCGCCGACTTGCTGATGAAGCTCGCAGGATTGCTAACAACTCTTAGTAAATTTTGTAGGTGAAGGTCCAGTAGCTGCCCCTCCACCTGTCGAGGTTCCCGAGGCGTACCATTTCTTAGCCCGCCAGTTGAAAATGGGAAAACCTCGCCCAAATAGAGCAGGAGTTCCATCCGGGGCGGTGCTTGACGCGAAGAGAAAAGTGGACCTTGCCAAGGCCGCCTCCACGACAGATAAAGCGGGGGGTTCAAGCTCGCAGAAGAAGGCTCTTGCCCCCCAGCAAACCAAAGAGAAGGTCACCCCGTCGAAGAAGGGTGCCAGGCGAGGTGACTCTGGGTCCGGGCGAGGTTCTCAACCCCCATCCCATCAATCCAAAAGAACCCCACATCGTGGGGACGGCTCCCGAGTGAGCGAGGACGAGGCTCGTTCCAACAAACGGTCCAGGGTCGGCCTCTGCGACGAAGATTTTGAGCATAGTGACCGAGGTGGCTCCGGATCGGGCCAAGGAGGATCAGGGCGACCTATTATTCCTCACTCCACCCCCGCACCTCCAACTCCTCAAAGCGCGCCCCCGCCATCTCCATATGGGGTTCCTATTCAGGATGACACCCTCCTCGGGCTCAACCCCGATAGGTTCGGGTAAGGGGGCGAGCTTCTATTTGAAGTTGGAAGTCATTTGTTTTGTAATTTCTTATATTTTTTGCTAACTTTCTGAAGGTTTGCAGGTATGCCCCCGCCGAGTTTCCGAACCGTCCCGAGGCCCTCCACACGGCGGAGAGGTGCAAATCCCTAACCTCGGCGAGGGATCTTCCCACTGGCCCAGCGCGTTGTATCTTCTCCGAGGCCCCCAAGTATCTCTCGGCCTCCGATCTTGCCATCATCGAAAGGGCAGAAGCCCGCCGACAAGGTGAGGTTGGCAATGCACTATGCTTGTGCGGCCATGGCGGCTACCCAGCTCATCACCGACGACATCACGGCCCACGACACTCGTATTCTGCTGAACCGCATAGGGGATGAGCGAAAGAAGGCCGTAGAGGACCTCGCCAGGATGGAGGCGAAGGTGAAGGCTTCCTTGCAAGGGGAGCAAAAGGCCCTGAAAAAGCTGGAGCAAGTTCAAGCTGATTTCAATCGGCAAAAGGTTGAACTTGAGCTAGCTCGCAAGAAGCTCGCCTCAAGGGAAGAGGAGTTCTCCCGGGCGCAGGATGAGGTGAAGATTCTCCGGGAGCAAAGCCAAGGGAACTCGGCGGAGTGCGCCAAACTTCGCGAGGAAGTTGCCTCAAAGGCCTTGGAGCTTGCCGAGCTTCGGGGCCGATCTGACGCCACTATCACTTCGGAGGCCCTGGAGCTCGCCAAAACGGTCGCTACAGACCTCGGCTATGTTCTCTGCTTTGCCGAGGTTATTCGCTCCTTCCAGTGGGCGAGGATGAACAAGGAGAGTGAATGGGAGGCCCTCGTGGGGGAGTTCGACGACTTCTTGGCGAAGGCCAAAATCCCTCAGGGCACTGAGCTCAACGTTGGGGACCTCGCCGGATATGGGATCAACCTCGACGCCGCCTGGGAACGCTACAACATTATTCAAACTTTCGAGGTCCTGACGGTCGAGGATGATGAGGAGGTTGCCGGGGGTGAGGTGCGAACTCCTCCCACCATGGAGCAGATGCAAGAGGTCTGCGGGGATGCCATGGTCAACGTTGGTGAGTTCGACACCAGTGGGTGTACGAGCAACATCACCATCTTGCCCAGGCTCTCCTCTCAAGGCCGCCCAGCCGCGGGGAGCGAGGTTGTTCCGTGGACCGTCGACCCCGAGGTTCCCGCCGAGGTTCCTGCTCCAGTTGCCCCCACCGCTCCCTAGACTTAAATTTTTTTTCTCTATTTTCATAGTGTAGCTTTTTGAGTTTTGATTTTTTGTCAAGTCATAGTAGCTCGTCGGGCACGTGTAGCTCGCCCAGAAGGAGCCTCTTTTTGTAGTTTCTTTTTGCTTAAGTAGTTGAAGCTCGCCGGGCTTTGTATAGCTCACCCAGAAGGAGCTTACTTTTGTAGTTCAACACGGTTAGATAGCTGACCTTTGTGGCTAGCACAGCTTCTAACACTTGGAAAATTTTCAAGTATCTTTTTTTACTTGAAAGTTTCCCAAGTACCATTGAATGAGAATTGATTCTTTTGACCCAACCTTGTCTTTATTTATGCCTTACGCTTTACGTTATAATTTTAATTGGCTCGTTTTGTATTTTTGGTACTTAACTGTTCGTCCTACTCTGCTTTTGAGAAGCGAATCGTTCGTTTTACGTCACTTAGGACTACAAATTGTACCTTCATTTAAATAGTATGTATTCTTCGTCTTACACCACTTAGGGCTGTGAATTGCTCGTCTTAAACCACTTAGGGTAGCGAGGTGTACTTTCGATTAATTCACTTCGGGCGATTGGGTTTCATGAACCTTGCCTTGGACATTTTGACCGTCTTTTCGTGAATTCTTCTAACTTAATGGCAGTAGGGGCTTAGTGATCCTTTAAGGAGGACACCTTCGCTGACCTGGGGCATTTTGGCCTTTGCCTTTGAGCCTTTAGATTATAACGTTTGGGACCTTGGTCCTTGCGTGTCCATGGAGCTTCGAATAGTTGGGTATTATGCGAACCTTCGCGAGGTTGGATATTTTCGCGAACCTTCGAATAGTTGGATATTTTTTTAAGGAAAACTTCTAACTTTGCATAGCAACGTGATTTACATTGGTTGCTATCAACATTTCTGATGCGAACCTTCGGCTAGTCTATTACAAAGACTCGATCTATTGATAAAACTTTTTCAAGTGTGCCGCACTCCAGGTGTACGATGAGGCATTTCCTTCTGCGTCTTTGAGGTCATAAGTACCATTTGCCCAGGCTGCGGTAACCCGGAATGGTCTTTCCCAGTTTGATCCGAATACACCCGGTGGGGCCATCAACTTTTTCTTTAGTACTAGATCCCCAACTTTGAATTTTCGATCTCGGACTTGGGAATTGTAGTACTTTTCTGCTCTACACTTGTAGGTGGCATTTTTCATTTCTGTGAAGCTCTGGTCTCTTCAATCAGATCTTTTTCGACTGCCAAGGCTTCATCGTTCTTTTCTTCGTCAAATCCCACCACATTCTAAGTCTTGTTCTGGACTTTAACTGGTACCACCGCTTCAGTCCCGAAGGCTAAGGAAAATGGTGTCTCTCCGGTGCTGGCTCGGTATGATGTTCTGTAAGACCACAGAACCTCCGGGAGTTCGTCTGCCCAGCTTCCTTTCTTGTCATCGAGGCGGATCTTCAATATGTATTTCATAATTTTGTTAACCGCCTCGACCTGGCCGTTTGACTGTAGATGTTATGGGGTTGAGTAGTGTTTCTTGATGTTCCATGAACTACAAAAGTCTCTCAACTTTTGGCCGTCAAACTGCCTTCCGTTGTCCATAATGATCGATTGCGGAAGTCTGAACCGGCAGATCAGGCTCTTCCATATGAAGCCGATCATTCTTTCTTGCGTTATGGTTGTGGGTGCTTCGGCTTCAGCTCACTTAGTGTAATAATCTACTGCTACAACAACAAACTTTACACCGCCTCTGCCAGGTGGAAATGGGCCGATCAAGTCGATACCCCATTTTGCAAAAGGCCATGGGCTGAAAACCGACTTCAATTGGTTGGCTGGGGAGTGGATATTAGGTGCGAAAAGTTTACACTTTCGGCACTTTCGTTCGAACCTGATGGCATCCTTGCGAAGAGTGGGCCAGTAGTATCCCTGTCTGATTGTCTTGTATGCCAAAGCTTGCCCCCAGCGTGACTTCCGCAAATTCCTTCGTGAATTTCTTCTAACACTACAAACTCCTGCTTCTTAGATAAGCATTTGAGTAGGGGCAGAGAGAATCCACGTTTGTAGAGCTGGCCATCCAGCAGCATATATCTTGCAAATTGTTTCACTAGCCGACTAGCTTCCCATGTGTCTTCGGGGGTTGTTCCATCCTTTAAGTATTTTTGGATCGGGGTGTGCCAATCTTCACCATCTTTGTCCTCCTATTGCCCCCCACTCGAGGTATGATTTACTTTGTAATCGGACGTCGAGGGTTTCTTCAGTTTGGTGACTACAACCTCCGTGACTTCGGCCTCGCCGTTACTGGTAGCTAGTCGGGCTAGGGCATCTGCTTACGTGTTTTCCAGTCGCGGTATCTGATTGTTGTAAACCTGCATAAACATCGAGATCAGGTGTGCCGCTATCTTCTGGTAGGTCATCATTTGTTGGTCTTTTGCCTCGTATTCCCCCCGGGACTTGGGATATTATTAGCTGGGAATCTCCAAAAACTTGAAGATTGGTTGCCCCCACAACTAATGATAACCTAAGTCTGGCTATCAAAGCTTCGTACTCCGCCTCATTGTTGGTTGCTCGGAAGTCAAACCAGATTGCGGAGGTGAAGACTTGTTTATCTGGGCTGATCAGAACTACGCCGGTGCCTGATGCTGTGCTGGTTGATGACCCGTCAACGTAGAGGTGCCACAGAGCTATACGTCCCCTCGTCGGATCTTGTGGGAAAGTTAGTTCTACGATAAAGTTGGTGTGCGCTTGTCCCTTGATCGGTGTTCGGGTTGCGTAGGTTATACCGTATTGACTAACTTCTAGTGACCACTTCAACAAACGTCCGGCGGTGTCTGGGCGCTGTAATATTTGACGTAGTGTGAACATCGTCAGCACCTCTACCGGGTGGTCGAAGAAGTAGGGCCTCAATTTTCTAACACTCATCACCAGTGCATTGGCTAGCTTCTCTGTCTGTGTGTACCGTAACTCAGCTTCATGTAAGACTTGGCTCACGTAGTACACTGGTAGGTGTGTTTTTGCCTCTTCTCGAACCAGGACGGAGCTGATGGCCACCTCCGACGCGGCGAGGTACATGTATAGTTTTTCACCGGGTATAGGCTTTGACAGGACCTGCGTGTCAGCCAGGTATGCTTTAATGTCCTCAAAGACTCGTTGGCATTCGCTTGTCCATACGAGGTGGTTTTTAAGGTGCAGCTTGTTGGCTTTAGCTGCCTCCTTGTACCTCCGCGTGTTTGCCTTGATTGCCTCAAAGAATGGACGATTTCGGTCGCCAGACCTGGAGATGAACCTGTTCAGGGCCGCCATACACCCGGTGAACCTTTGGATTTTCTGTACGGAGTCGGGCGTGCCCATCTTGATTATGCATTGGACCTACATCGGGTTGACCTCTATCCCTCGCTGGCTCACCAGATGTCCTTGGAACTTCCCTGAATGCACGCCGAAGCTGGTGTTCTTGGGGTTTAGCTTCATGTTGTAGTGGCGTAGTATGTCGAAGGTTTGTTTTAGGTGGTCAAGGTGATCCTCCTTTCTCAAACTATTGACAACTATGTCGTCCATGTACACCTCCATGGATTCGCCGATGTGTTGGTCGAACATCTTATTCACCAACCTCTGGTAGGTTGCTCCGGCGTTGATAAGTCTGAACAGCATCCTTTCCCAACAATACATGTTTTTGTTGGTGTAGAACGACGTATGTTCCTGGTCATCCGGGTGCAACGCTATCTGGTGATAGCCTGCGAATGCGTCCATGAAGGTCATCATTTCGTGCCCAGCGGTGCTATCTACAAGCTGATCAATGTGGGGTAGTGGGAAGTTGTCCTTTGGGCACGCCTTATTTAGGTCTGTGAAGTCGATGCATAGCCTCCACGGTCCGTTGTGTTTCTTCACCAGGACAGGGTTCACAACCCACTGTGGGCATAAAGCCTCCTTGATCAGCTTGTTGTCCAACAGCTTCCCAACTTCGGTGGTTAGGGCCGCGTACTTGTCTGGTCCATACTTTCTTTGCTTTTGACGTACGGGTCTCCTCGTCGGATCTATGTTAAGTCGGTGACAAGCATGCTCCAACGGGATCCCCGTCATATCCTCATGGGACCAGGAAAACACATCCAAATTGGACATCAGGAACAACTCCATCCTCGACCGGTACGGTTCAGGTAACTCGGAACCTATGAAAAGTTCTAAGTCCCTTTCTGGGTCCACCGGGAGTGCCGTCAATTCTTCCATGGGGGTGGCCTTTCTTTTTTTATTTTTCCACCTCGGATCGTTGATGAACTCATCCCACTCTTCCTGTGACGTATGCGCAGGTTCATGACCTAGGCGTGGTTCGAGGTCATCAGCTTGGATTTCACACCGGGTAGGTTCCGCCACTGTCAGTATGCCCGAGGGTTCGTCAGTTCGGGGAGGTTCTGCAACCTGGGGAGTGGGATCAACGTCCATTGGCACTGGTTCTTGACCTCCCGCAGGTCTCCCACCTTGCGGACCTTCCACCACCTCCATGGACACAGGTTGTGAACCTTGCACCAGTTCCTGCACTTAGGCTTCTTCCACTTCCATTGGCGCTGATTGTGCTTCTTGCGCAGGTTCCAACACTTGGTCGGATTCTGGCGGATCACCTACCTCCATCATCTCAGTTTCTGTGGAGATGATGTCTAGGATGTTCGGCTCTTCCGCCGGAATCTGTACGGCCTACTCAAGGATGTAAACCTGTGTCACAGACTTCCTGGTCCGACCATCTTTAATTTGGAGTAAACACTCTCGGGCCTTTTTCTGGTCGTCTTTGATGGTTCCGGCACCTTTCAGAGTTGGGAATTTTAAACAGTAGTAGTAGGTCAAACACGCTACTTTGAATTCAATAATAAAGGGGCGGCAAAGGAACCCGTTGTAGGAGGATTGCTGGTCGACAATTAGGAAATCTACTAACCTAATCAGTCTCCGCTCCGGGTCCTCGGCCGATACAAGCTGGACGCTCAACCTAATACTACCTAGGGGGACGGTTACAGCTTCTCCGAACCCCACTATCCTAGCGTTGCTAGGTTCTAAATATGACTCAAAATCACCTAAGGCATCCAAGGTGGATTTGAAGAGAATGTTGGTGAAAGCGCAGGTGTCCACAAGTAGCCTGTGAACTCGGACGTTCATGATATTGGCGGTTATCACCAACGAGTCATTATGGGGCGTCAGTACCCTCTCCAGGTCCGTCGAAGAGAATGTTAGCTCGTCAGTGAGTTGTGCGACGGGCCTGGAGCTGGAGCCGCCTTTCTGAACCTAGTTTACGGCCAGGATTTCAGCCTTCCTTTTTCTTCTGGAAATGAAGGATCCCCCATCTTGGAGACCTCCGGTAGCTCCAATTTCTTCTTCGAGAACTAAGAGTTCTCGAGTGGGCTCCAGGTTTTGTTGATTTTGGGAAGGTGCCCTTCGCCTATTTTGAGGACCGCGTTGGCCCGCATCCTCTTCTTCATCATCGGAGGCTTCCCTCCTCTCGAAACTGGGCCTCTTTGGCGGTGCCTTCTTCACGAACTCGACCAGCTTCCCATCCTCGTAAAATTTTCATAGTTGTTTGAGGAGGTCTCGGCATTCGCTGGTGAAGTGGCCGATTGATTGGTGATAGGCACAGTACTTGTTGGGGTTGAGCTTCGCGCGGTCCTGGCGGATCCTCCTCGGCTCTTCCAACAAGGCTTTGTCTTTGACCGCGGTAAAGACATGATCGACGGAGACAGTGAGGACCTGGTTGAGCTTCTCCTTGAACTCGTCCCCATCGCCGAAAGTTTTTAAGTTCCGGGGGGCCTTGTATGTGCCCCCAGACTTCTTCCTGTAGGGCTTCTTCTCCTCTGAGGCACCGACCTCTTTTAGGAGGGCCTCATACATGGCGATGAACACCCCCGCCTTGTGGTGAAATTTGGTGAAAGTGTTCGGACATGCGAGGTGCATTTCTTTCCAGAGATCGGTGCCCTTTCGGAGCCCGGCCATCACTGCGACGACTTTGGTATCCTCGCTCACCGGCTCGCCTCCCAACAGTATCTTATCGAACCTTTCCAGATACTGCTTGTCGGTCTCGTTCTTGCCTTGGTGGATGTTGGCGAGTCGGTGTTTCTGGGTTAGGTAGGATCCAAACCCGGAGAAGTGGCCAAGAATTCCCACGATAGTTGGCCAAATATGTGGATTAACCCCGGGGCGAGTGATGAGAACCAGCGGTGAGCTCGGTCCCCTAGGGTCAGCGGGAAGTTTCGGCACTGAGTGGAGTCGGTGGCACCTACTGAAATCATAAAGTCTGCATACTTGGCCAAATGGACCTTTGGGTCGGATTCGCCCTCGTATGCGGACGTCACAGGGAATTGGACCTTCTTTTGGACCGGTGCTCTGAGTATGGTAGGTGCCAATGGAGATGTGGGGAGAGTGGTGGCGTCAGGTCCGCCAGACTTGGCTGCTACTTGTGCTTGTAGCATTTCAATGGCCTTTTTCAGCGAGGCCAGCTCGTCATTGTGGGTCACCTCCGGCGGAGGTTGCTCGAAGGTCGTGCACCTCGTGGACGCACGCCCCAGAGGTGCCTCACTCTGGGGTGACCCCTCTGTGATGGGACGGAATTGGCGTCCGCCATTGGGGCCCAATCTATCAGCCGCGGGCCTCCTTAATCGGTCGTGGGTGGACCTACGAGGCTGTAGGTCCGACTCTCCCCTCTAGGACGTAGCTGGGGCTGCCGTCTATTCGTTTTCCACACACCTCGGCCCCAATCTGCCTTGGAGGACCTCTCTTCTCAGCGATTGGTGGGTGGCGGATGCTTCAGTATAGGCCGTAGCTCCCCCAGTATGTGGAACTGGCTCCTCCACCACCTTGGCCTTCCCGGCGCGTTCCCGGTGCTGGCGAGCTTGGGCCGAGCTCACCTCCTGCTCGGTGTGGAGGTCGCTGTATTCACCTCGGGTCTGGGCACCCTGGGTTGGCCTAGTTTGCTCTCCGGCCTCAGTGGCTGGAGCTCGCCGAGGTACTAGGGCGAGCTCGTCGAGCTGCCTTTGTTGCAACCTCTGCAAGGTTGAAATCGTACACATGAGCTCATCGGGGTTATTGGCGAGGTTCCTCAGGGTGGGGTTCAGCTCCTCCTGAGCTACCGAAACTCGTGGAGGTCGCGGAGCATTGTTCTTCGGGGGAGCTCGGCGCGAGGTCTCCCCCTCGGCTTGGTCCTGGTCGATGCCTTTCCACCTGCTCGTGTTTGCCGAGGTCTGTTCCTTGGGCATTTTAGGTTTGCGTCGAGGGAAGGTCGCCGAGGTTAATAGGGAAGCTCGTCGAGGTTCCTGACTTCCAGCTAGGGTGATGCTGTCCGGGTTCTCATCTAGTCTTGCGTGCAATGGATTATCCAAAATCTGGTTTATCCATGTACACATGTGCGTTCGAAAACCCTTTTTGACAAGATTTTATGAACCCGAAAATTTGGCTTCTTGCCCAGAAATCTGGGTTTTTGTTCAAGAAGTGAAAATATATGTGTGTATCTTCAAGTGCTCTTGAGTCTTTGTCAAGAACACCTTCAAATCTTTAAATCTTCAAACAAACCCTAACTTTTCACTCTCAAATTTTTGGGTTCGAGACCACCCTTCTTCTAGCGCCAAATTGTTGATAGAATTTACTAATCGTGTTTGTTATGTGGCTATTGTGGCGTATTAACTCTACCAAACAATAATCCAAGAATGGTGTTCTTGAATTGATAATGTAGAGAGAGAAAGTGGAGAGTTTAGAGAGAGAAAGTAAAAGTGTATTATCATTAAGTTGTTCTTAGAATGGTACAAAAGAGACCTATTTATAGGTGTGCAAGTGTGAGGTGGCACCTTATGAGCCTATTGGGCTCTTGGTGTTGACGAGGGTTCTTGACCCCCGTCTTGGTCCCTCACAACGCTTCCTACACAATGCTTCGCCCTACTACATTCATGTTCTATCCAAACACTCGTGACCCTGATCCCTTCTAGGCGAGCTTCTGGGCAAACTTCCGTGCCTTGTGTGATTCCAGGGCCATGTAGAGGTAGGCTCAGACTCGGTCCCGTTGACTATGGCGAGCTTCTCTCTCGGGTATGGCCAGGTACCTCAGCGAGCTTCTATTCTTGCCGGGTAAGTCCCATCATGCTGACCTCGGCAGAGGTTGGTGGCCTGGTCCTTTTGGGCATTCAGGTGACCTTCCTAGCCTTGGGCTAATTAACCCTATAATTATCCTCGGGTAGCTCGCCTATCAACAGATACTAAGACTCAATTGCCATTCAACGCTCAGATGTTGTCCATCAAAATTGAAGGCAACGTGAGTCAAAAAGTGTACAATCAATTTGCAAAGTTGTTCAAACAGGCCCAACCTAAAGAGAACACAGCACCAGAAAATTTCTATCAAAGTAAGAGGCTCTTGAAGGATATGGGTTTACCGTTTGAGAAGATTGATTGTTGTACAAATGGTTGCATGCTTTTTTTGGGGAACGATGAGAGCATTGATCAGTGCAGGATGTGCAGCCACCCTACGTTCAAACCCTCTAATCGTAGGAAAAAGATAGCTTTCGAATCTATGTATTATCTTTTCATCACTCCTCGTCTAGAGAAGTTATATCAATCAAGTGTCACTGCAAAAGATATGACATGGCATGCTGAGGAGTGTTCTGGTTAGAATTTTGAAGAGATGCGTCATCCTACAGACTCTAATGCGTGGAGACATCTTCATAGAGAGTTCCCAGATTTTGCGAGTGAGAAGAGAAGTGTGAGGCTTGGTCTATGCTTAGACGGATTTGCTCCATTCGGTATGCACGGGAAGAAGTATTCATTGTGGTATGTGTTGTTGACTCCATACAATCTACCCCCTTGGTTGTGCATGAAGCCTCAACACATATTTTTCACTCTCTTGGTGCTTGGTCTTCACAAGCCGAAACATAAGTTGGATGTCTAACTTCAGTCGTTGATTAAAGAGTTGTTATATTTGTGGCATTTGGGAGTAGAGACATATGACGTGTACCGAAAGGAGAATTTCACATTACGGGCTGCTGTTTTATGGACCATCTGCGACTTTCCAGCATATTCTATGTTATCTGGGTGGTTGACAGCTGGAAAACTAGCATCCCCGTACTGAATGGATGGGTCTGATACATTTTATCTTCCACATAGTAGAAAGATATCATGGTTCGACAACCATCAGAAGTTTCTATATGATGATCATGCCTTTCGAAGGGACAAAGTGAATTTTCTAAAGGGTAGACATGTTGTAAAGCGTCCAAAGCCACGAGTTCAAACAGTTATATATACATTATTCATATTTTAATCACAACTTAATTATGATAAGAGTTCCATGTATTTAGTTTGACCATACACACTTTATTTTAGGTAATTTGTTATCGTACGAGGTAAAAATAACTAGCTTGTGGAAAACAACTGAGGAACACACTATGGATCACAATAAACGGATCTCGGGAGGTTGAAAGAAGAGGGGCATCTTTTGAGACTTGCCTTATTGAAGTAAATTATTGATTAGACACAACTTGGATGTGATGCATATAGAAAAGAATGTGTTTGATAATTTGTTCCACATGATTCTGAATACAGAAGGCAAGACTAAAGACACTACAAAATCTCGTCAAGAGTTAAGCCAGTTCTGTTCTCGTCCTAGCCTATCCAGCGGGCAATGACAAGGTGAGTTTCCACAAGCCAGCTACACAATCACCAAAGCAGAGAAGAAAAAATTATGTCAATGGGTGAAGGAACTGCACTTTCTGGATAATTACGTGTCGAACATGGGTCGATCGTTTGAGCCAGAAATAGAGAAGATCGCTGCGATGAAGAGTCATGATACTATCATATTTTTATGTAGTGGTTGCTACCGATTGCCTTTCGGTACACACATCCGAAGGTTGTATGGAGTGTGATCACGGAATTATGTCTATTTTTTAGAGACTTAACGTCCTCAATGATTACAGTAGAGTACATGCAGCATTTGGATAGAGACATCCACGTTATATTATGCAAGTTAGAGCGGATTTTTTCACCTAGCTTCTTTAACTCGATGGAGCACTTACTTGTTCATTTACAGTATGAAGCTTTACACGGTGGTCCAGTGCAGTATAGGTGGATGTACCTTTTCCCTAGGTAAATATAAATTAGTTTAGTTTTTTAGTTGTTTATTGTAAATATGTTGTTATTTTTATACGAATGTTTTTTATATGTAGGATGTTTTGTGAACAAACTCGTCAACAAGTACAAGGCATCACAGAAGCAGAGGTTTATGAAGCAGTTTGCCACAAATTCATATTTTGGTTCTAAAAAATGGTATGTGACACTATTTCATATTTCAAAATTTAATTTTAATAATCTAGATTTTTTGCTTCTAATAATTTAATATTTATAGGGACTAAGTAATTAGCTTCACAATCAACATCTCGAAGCTTTGAGCAAAAGACCACTACGACAGGTGACATGTTATAATGGGTAATATGCAAATGGTTATAAATTTTACACAGCTGCGTATGCTTAAGTAAAAGCCACTTCAAACAGCGGTGTTTGTGTTGAAAGAAGCACCGGATGATTACTATGGTGTGTTGAAAGTAGTGGTTGAAGTAGAATATCCAGGGTGGCCACCGAGAAAAATTGTTTTGTTCTTCTGTGAATGGTTTGATCCGAACCGAGAAGGGAAGAAAGTTGATGCAAACTACAAGATTGTTGATATTAACATCAGCCAAAAATATCCAGCTGCATACAACCCCTTCATCTTTGCATCACAAGCATCTTGGGTATATTATTGCAAGTATTCAGTTTCAGGCAAATCGAACTTAAGAACAAGTGGTCAAGGTCCAGGCAAGGTTGTTGGTGGAAATGCCTAATTCATCCACCTTAGAAACTGCACAATTTAAAGATACATTCTAAACTGAAGTGCAAGAGGCTCAAACAGTGGTTCTTGACGAATGTAGCAATCTTTTAGTTGATTTAGTGGCTGCAAATCCAGATATTGTAATTATTCAGAACGAAGAGGAAGATGATGGTGATAAAGATAATGACGAGGAAGATGAAGATGATGTAGGGGAAGATGAAGATGATGAAATTATTATAATCGAATATAATTAGCGACCGCCTAATACAGTCGCTAAATGATAAATTAAAATTTAATTTATTATTAGCTACCGCTATGATAATCGTAAACCACTGATATTAACTAACGTACAATTTACATGGAGGTAACACGTGTCACTACCACGTAAAATAACGACCGTGTGGAATATTGGCGGTCGCTAATTAAGTCGATCAGATTAAAAACCCTTTTCTCTCAGAAGAGGGTTTCTTTTGTACCTCGTACGCCATCTGTCATGCCATACCCCATCCGTACGCCGGTGAAAGTTACTATATATATATATATATACACATGATGGAATTGATATATACTCCCTCCGTCCCAAATATATAGGCTGGTTTACCTTTTTTAGGTGTCCCAAATATATAGGCTAGTTTCTAAATGGAGTAATAATTTCCTAAACTAGACTATCCCTTTTAATTAACTTAATTTTTAATTAGTCTTTGGAAATTCCATTAATTTTGACCATTCACGGGAAATACTTAATGAGAATTGATATACTTAATGAATATTCATGAGAAATTCCAATAGTTATGCAGGATTAATGTGTACGTGATTAATGACCATGCATGAGAATTTTGATATTTTTAATGATCATGTACTTCTCTACCGAGGAAAATCACTGGATATACAAACTTGATCGAACAACTCTCAATACAATTTCATGAGTAAATTTTTTAAGAAAAACTCAAACACCACTAAATCTAAAGAAAATATATGGACGACAAGTTCTCAAACTAGTTTTGCATCAAAGAAAGCAATGAAGTCAATGTTTTATTTAAATGAACAACCAAAATGCGATGGCTACATTTCACCTTCTTAGGAATTTCATTGTACGATGTTTCGAAGTAATTTTGAATCACAAGAAAAAATGAGGCCGTTGCTTGATTTGAATGCACCGCTGACATATGATGGTTATATTTCCTCTTCTCAAGATCGTGATTGTGCGGTAACTAAAATATTGAAGATTTTTCTACCAAAGTGGTTTTGAGATTCATGTGGTTGATTTTATCATTATAGATAAGCATAAAATCTGTTGATCTTTACTCATTTCTACCAAGTTTATGTTGATCTTTACTCATTTCTTAGGTCACAAAATCTGTACTAAATTTGATAAGCATAAAAAAATGAATTTAGAAATAAGAATGGCATTGCTCATACTTCATGCAAATTAACTAATACTATACTGCTTTTAAATAAAACTAAGAGTTGTTTTGGCTATATCTAACACTTCAGATTTAAACTCAATACAATTTGGTAGTTGTCCATCCTTCATGAGTTTATGCTTGTTCATATGTGGAATCTTGTAGATATTACTACCAAAATGTTTCATCACCTCAACCATGCATGCCTGCAATGTTAAAAAGATAGTGTTCAACTGTTGAGGAGAATATTCATTAAAAGCTTTCTCCACTGCTGAAACAAACTCCTCAATAGTAGATGGGTTTTCTTCATGTTGAAGTGCATCAATAGCTCTAAAAAAACCAAGATCTAAGACAATCATATTAGGACTATTTGGAGGTTGACAATATAGACGAATATCAAATCCATCACTTTGGGCCGCCTCTACAAATTCAGCATCATTAACATCTAAATGTGTTCTTAGATTATCTTGTTGAATTTAGATGTTCCTTGAACTTGAACGTGGCCACTTTTCCTTGATTGCATGTAGTACATTCTCAATCAAGTATGATCAAATATCTTTAGTCATTGATAAAATAGGCTTTGTCTCCATGGTCCCAGCTACACGATTTCTACGACTCCATTTGGTTGGCTCTTTTACCACAAATGGCCATATTCCAATTTTACCATTGAAATCTTCATTTGTAGAAGAATCAAATCGTGGGCGAGCAACAACAGCAAAAAACATTATCTTCGTAATAAACCTTTTACTTTTGTATGTACGTAAGGGATCAACTTCATCACGTGCGAGATAAAAAAATTTAGTTGTCTTAGAAATGTAAACCTACTTTTCATCAATATGAATTTGGTTGTACATGTCAATAATAGCACGTTTAGTTAGAATCATACCTTCATTAACTATTGATAAACAAAATTCTAACCTTGCTTTTTTGTTCTCATCGGTCAAGTATGGCTTAATTCCATTTGTATGTGGCTTGATAAATCCCTCTTTTATTCTCATATGCACTGTCGATTTCGCCATACACAAAGCTTTTGATAATGATCTTATATTTGTTCGACGACGAAGAGGGATACTCTTAATTTGTTCGGGATCTATCTCCACTCTTTTTTGGCATGCCTTGTTCAATAATTTAAAAGAGAAAATAGACAACTCTTGAAACCCGCCTTTTGGTAGCACTCCATCTTTTCGTTCAATATGATTTTTTTTTCTTATTTGGAAGACAATCATTCTCTTCTGGAACTTGATTTAAATCAATATTTTGCGGTAAGTAAGAAAAATGAGATTCAAATGAGTTGATATTTTCAAATGAAACATTCAAATCAAATGGAACTATACTTTTTTTTTTACTTGCACGCATTATATGAAATGTGCGTAATTATATATATATATATATATATCAATCAAAACAATTTAAAATTTGGCGCAGTTAAATTTTTTTTAAGTTTTTGCCGCCTGCGTGTATGTTTTGTTGAAGGACATTTCAAATTAGTTTTAGTGGATTAAAGTTTATCTTCTGAAAAAATAAATTTGCCACCTTTATTTGATTTAACGGTATTGCGATTTTTGTGCATTTATAATTATTTTTCTGAATGACGGTGCATTAATTATCTCATAATCATAAAGGTGCAATAATTATACTCATTTGACGTAAATGAGTATTTGATGTTGAATGCCATTTAGATAAATGTGTTGAATATTTGACGAGAATGAGTATAATTATTATTAGACAGTATTAAATAAGGTTAAAATAGAAACTTTTGTTGTATAATTTGCTTTTTCAAAAATTTTCTTAATTTGTGTGGAAATGGCAATCAGCCTATACATTTGGGACAGAGTGAGTATATATATATGTATGTATAATATATATATATATATATATATTGTATTGAAATTGAAGGTGTTTATGTTTATATTTATTGAAATTGTTTGTTTATGTTTATATGAAATTGAAATTGTTTATGTATTGAAATTGAAGATGTTTTGTTTATGTTTATATGTATTGAAATTGAAATTGTTTATATGTATATTAATGTATTGAAATTGATATATATATATATATATATATATATATATATGAGTGTGTGTGTTTATATATTGAAATTGATGTATAGATTAGTCAACAAGAGGATCAGGGTAAAGGGATAGTGAGAGGGACAGTCCTCCCTGTACATCATATTCAGGTGCCTGACATTCCGATGGGTAGCCTATCCTCCCACGGATCAGTGGGAGTTAGCTCATCATTTGTTGCCGAATCTTCATCACAGCAGCATTCTCTACAAGATCCCCGGATCCATATTGTGGTGTCTGTTTGACAGTTAGTATTTTTTAATTAGTAATTTATATGTATTATTATGAATAGAAATTAATTTTTTATGCAGCTTGCTTCCGAGCCACAAAGTTGCGGAGTGCGTCATGAAGTTAATCCTGGAAGTGACCTGGCCTTATGGAGTGAGTTTGTAGAAAGGTCCCTACCGATACGAGGATTGCGATGTTCGAGCGATTTAAGGTATATATTTCACATTAACATTTCAAATACTATAAAAGAATTTAATTTAAATTTTTTTATGAACTTCAATTGCAGACAAAGTGTATTTGGCATCCGGACCACGGCGCTAAGGTGCAAGACCTTTTTTCTGCATAAAGCGCAAGGCCGAATGAAAGAGGTGGTCTCCACCATGAAGAAGAACTGGTTGTAAGACGGAGCGACTGTCTCTATGGGGTCGAATGCAGAGGGTCAGAGCATCTGGGATGGATTGGTCCAGTACTGGATGGATCTGAAGCACCAGGAGAGGGCCGAGAAGAAATATACAGAATATGAATCCTACTACAACACTAGTGAAATTTAAACTTGCAGAGTGGTTTTTATAGTAAGCTTTGAGCACTTGGATTCTTGGAAATTTCTTGCTTGAAAATTTACTGTAACCTTGAATGGGGGCAAGGTCTTCTGCATTTATAGGGAGATTTGAAAAGATCCGTTGGAGAAGATCTTTTCAAATCTTCTTATATTAGGTAGGTGCAGACAGTAGTTGTACTTGATTTGACTTTCACATACTAAGTATGGAAACTCTCTGTAGCACAGTCTCCGTACATTTGTGTCGCCTCCTCACTAGTTGTTTGTCCAACGGCTAGTTTATCAACTGAATTTGTTTCCTTGGACATTTATAACTCTGAGTCTCTTGTTCTTTACTCAGAATAAATGTTTGTCTTCATACGGAGTGCTGACATTCCTTTTGTCCTCAGAAGTTAGCATAAATGCTAACTATCCATTTGCGTATGTAACCTTTTCTTGTCAGGACTTACAAGTATCAGTTAGAATGATACTCAGTCGGAGTCAGGACTTATGAATATCAGAAGTGATACTCAGCCTAATTTAGGTTACATTTGTCCTCACTGAGTGAGTCTTGACCTGAGCATGCTTAGAGTACTCAGTAGGAACATCATCAGTGGAAGTCTTCAAGATGACTCTTCTCAGCTTCAGGACGATCTTCAGGTTCTTCAGGATCAGCTTCAGGTCTGACATCTTCAGGACGAACTCTGACCTTTAGGATAGGATGCTCTTCTGACTTCAGATCTTGTGGACATCTTCCTCAATCTTCAGTCTTCAGTGCGTTCCCCCTGAACTGAATACATGTGAATAGAAAATCTATTCTAACCTGACTATCCTAAAATCTATCATCCTGACCAACTATACTTAGGCAAATCATCAAGGGGTTTTGGGATCTAATCAAAACACTAAGATTGTCCCAACACTTTGCAAACAAGGCGTGCCTTGTACTTGTCAATGGAACCATCAGGTTTTCATTTAGTACAAAAAACTCATTTGCATCCAATAATGTTTCCATGAGGAGGATGGGGTACAAGATCCCATGTGTCGTGGCATTGGAGAGTGGTAAATTCATCTGCCATGGCACTATGCCACTGAGGGAGTTAAAGAGCTTGCTTGATAGAGGTTGGGGGGGAGTGGGTGTTTTGTGGTGACAAACTACTGCTTAAGTTTATATATGTTATTTTGGGCTCAAGTGCACATAGGATGAAGTCAAACAGGTTAAGCAAGGGAGCTGGGAGGTTGTGGCACTGGCATAGTAGACCTATCGACTAAAGGAGACACTAGTTGGGATAAGTTCGCAACCGTAGTGGATAAGGGTGGTGCCGAATGAGAATATGGTAAATAAGCAGGGTGTGCCGGAGGACCAAGGAACAGTGGAAGAGAGACTGTGACCGGAGGCTCAGTCTCGGAGCTAGATTGTGTTGCTTGCAAATAACCTGGAAATGAGTCCTCAATGAAGCGAATGTGGCGTGAGATGTAAACTTTCCCACTATCAATATCAAGGTACTGATATGTTCTTTGTGTGGTAAAGTAGCCAATAAATAGACACGGTCGAGAAGGTGAGGATAATTTTCCAGGAATGTATGGACGTTGCCAAGGAAAGCACAAACAATTGAAGACCTTTAACTTGGGTCTGCGACGACCAAGGAGGCATGTGGGCATACGATTGATGAGATAAACGGCAGTATGTAGCACATAGGACCAGAGAGGTGGAGGAAGATTTGCATGGTGCAAAAGTGCATGCCCAACTTCCAAGAGATGTCTATTACGTCGTTCAAATATTCCATTCTGTTCAGATGTATGATGGGTCGTAGTGAGCCAAGATATACCCAATTGGACAAGGGAATTCCGAAGTGCGAGAAACCCACCCCTATTATCTATATAAAAATTCTTAATTAGGTGGCCAAATTGGTTCTCAACCAAGGGAGGAAAATTCAGAAAAATAGATTACACTTGTGATTTTGCATTCATAGGGTACAACCAATAGTAACATGAAAACAAGTCAACAAATAGTAAAAAATATTTGGACCCATCAATCGAAGCAGAAGTTGGACCCCAAACATCTGCGTATATATAGTGTAAAGGGTGTGCAGCAGTAAATGTACTCATACTAAAAGGGAGTTTACTGGATTTGCTCAAATGGCTAGAAACACAATTATCGCCAAAAACTTGGAACTTGTTCATCACAGGAAGATTAAAAGTATTAATAATAAAACGACTGGTTTCCAGAGACGGATGACAATGTCGAGAATGCCAGCAAGGATTAGATGCACGAACTCCAAATAAGGCAGATATCTACGATCCAGCAGGAGAAGACATATGATAGACCCCATCAGTACACAAACCCTTAACCAGAGATACCCCCTTGGCTTGATCCTTAATGAGAAAATAAGAGGGAAAAAATTACATACTCACATCATTATCACGGGTAAACTTACTCACAGATAAAAGATTACACCGAGCATTCGGAACGCATAACATTCATATAACATAAAAGTGTGAGATGGAAAACAGAGTGACGAAGTACCAGTGTGAGTGATTAGAAGGCTCGTACAATCGCCAATGTGAAATTCATTAGTACCATCATATTCCGAATGGATGGAGAGATTATTCAGGTTAGTAGTGATAGTATGCGAAGCACCAGAATCAACCTCCACTGAGTACTGTGTTGAGGGCCAGCAGGAGAAGAGACATAGTTAGCAGTCATAGGAGGCCGTTGGCAAGTGAGGGCTCTATGACCAGGAATGCCACATAATGGGCAAGTTACTAGAGTAGTAGTGTTGGATTGGTTGCTGCTATATCAGAAATTGACACGATTCTTACTCCAATCACATTGCTGACCAGAGGTAAAAGTTGAACCAGAACGGTTATTGTAATTACTAGAGTTGGAGTTATTACCTAAGCTATGACCTCCACGTGAATTGTAGTTGGAGCCACCACGAGAGTTGAATTTTTCGTATTTTTTTATGATTGTGCAGAATTTGCAGTCACGATTAAGGACTAAGAAGCAGCCTCCTGAGATTGAATTGCAGTCTCATGTTCGTAAAACAAATCATGGATTTCTTCAAAGCGAAGAGGAGTTTCATGAGTCTAGATCGGGCCAACGATTGACGCATATTCTGGACTAAGGCCATTAATGACAAAAAGAGTTAGGTAATCAGAACTAACAAGTTGATCAATCAAGGTTAATTCATCAACCTTCGATTTGACATAATGAAGATACTCCGTGATTAAGCAATTCACAATCTGCATGCGATAGAGTTCGCTCTTGATTTGATTAATGTGAGCACGGGACTTGCTAGCACAGAGACGAGCAAGAATATTCCAGGCTTCGGCAGCAGTCGAGGCAGACGAAACCTAAGGTAACAACTCAGACGTGAGAGATCCAAAAATTGCAGCGAGCAGTAGTTGATCCTGCTGCACCCAAGCTGCAATTTCAGCGAAGTTGGAACCGTCAGATTTATGGTTAGGGCACGACTTGGTGCCATCTATGAAACCAATGAGATTATGACCGCGTAGTAGAGCGATTAGATGTGCAAGTCAAGAGCCATAATTTTTATGATTGAGTTTGATTGGAAGGTCATGGCATGCAGAGATCGAGACAATCGCCAGTGGGGAGGCTAGCCAGTTGGCAGCCGACTCTGGAGAAACGGTAGACATGGTAATGATAAAGAAGAGATTAGAAGGGAGGAAGCTTTAGGAACATAACTCCCGTGATACCATATAGAAAATGTATATTCTTGTTTAATTCAATACGCATGAATGGTACAAGATATATAATACATTGAGATTGACCTATTCTAACATGTACGGTTTGACTAAATCAAAATGTACATGGTAACAAATCAGGAGAATTGATAATTATCAATAAAAGAATATATTATATTGATAATTCTCCTGAATTAAGTGATCCGTTATATTTCCTACGAATATGATTCCCAAAAATGGAATTTCATTTCATTCATCATCCAACATACCAAACATATATAATTTTATAGTTTAAAAAAAAAACATATATAATTTTGTTCAATTCTTAATTTTGTGCTTTAAAGTATTCACCATTAGTGTTCAAAATAATGAATAATGCATTTGACACAATGAAATTTTTTGTGAGTTTGTTTCATATAATTTTTTCCACTTGACAACAAAAACTATTTATTTTCAGTAAAATCGTATTACTTTTTAAAATAGTATAAAAAGTATTTTTTATTAAGATAATATAGTTGATATATGATGTATCTAATATCTATATTTTTGTTGAGAAATTAATAGATTGTCACCGACGCACCAATATTGTTTACTATATGTGGCAATTTAATTGAAACAATAGTTAATGAAGAAAGGCCTTCTTGATGAAATGTAGTCAAGTGGAATAGAGTTAGAATGTCTCCTGGTAACTAAAGTGACTTGAATTCAATAGTCATCGCCTGTGAATTTAATGCTTTTATTTATAGTATAATAGTTTTTCTCAAATTTCTCACTTTTCGTGTTTTTTTTAATCCCATTATTCACTTCGTCAATATATAGGAGCTGCAAATGTAAGTTTGGTGAGTCATTGTATCATCAAAGTTTTGAAAATCGGACCGATTATTGAATCGAACAGTTAATTGGGTTATTAGTTCACTGATTTGACTGGTTGAAATGTTATATAAAAATCGAATAATGAGATGTATCTCTCTTGACATTTAATTTTTTTAATAGTCAATTGTACTTATTTTTATTTTAGTTTTCTTATAATTTAATTTAATTTTTTATTGATATGATATTTAAGAAATTAAATTGGTATAAAAGTTAATTTATTTTATTATTTGGATAAAATTTAAAATGGTAATTTATATATTTTTGGTAGAACTTAGTGGATAGGTTAATTTAACCATTTTTAAAATAAATATCTCATTTTATAATAACCATTTTTATAACAAAATATTTCATTTAACCATTTTAAAAATAAATATCTCATTTTATAACAAAATTTATTTTTGGCTCAATGGTAAATAGCTATAATAAATTTACCTTTTGATCAAGGGTTCAACCCCTATTGTTGTTTAGTGATGCAGAAATCGAGCTAAGCGACCTCTTTCCAACCCGATTTTTGTAAAATCGGCAATTCAGGCATTAGGTGGCCAAAAAGCGTCCGATTATCTATTTTCGATTTCTACAACTTTGTTGTTGTTAAATTTATGTAAATTTTATTTTAAATAAAAACTAAATTTAAAACCGAGTGAAAACTGACCGATTGATCATCCTGATCCTGAAATATTGATTCTTAGTGGTTTTAATTTAAGTTGGCGTATGAAACCATGACAATTTCTTGTTCACTATAGATGTCGTAACTCATAACACGATACTCAAATTAAAGCAATACCAAATCATTATATTTGGTCCGAATTGACCTATCGTGTTATGTTTTTTAATGACGATCATGCACATTTTGAGATATAAATAACATCCTTAATTTCCTGCAATAAATAAAGAAGAGGAAAAAATCTGATGCATGACGACGACTTTGAGCACTTTCCCTTTGTTTCCACATTTGCAGACAAATAATTATTAATGGACAAGCACAACACAACCATTAGAAAGAGGCAAATAGACCAAATTTGTCCACTGTTGTCCCTCCACTCTTAACTAGCATTCAAATCTTATTAATTATATATCCTTTAATATTTGAGTTCTAAATACTAATTATAAGGTTTATAATCATTACATTTTAATACACTGCATAAAATATACATATATACTTTTGACAAAAAAATAAATATATATATATATATGTATATGTATGTAAGCTGCAATTATATTTTTGCTTTGTAAAACTGATTTAAATTGGATGTTCTTTATTTGAGTTAAGAGGAATCATCCATAATTCAAAATCTAAAGTTGAGTATAATATATTGTGCAAATAATTTTCTATATCTGTCGTGCAAACAATTTTTCACTTGTTATGGAAATAATTTTGTGCGTAAGTGTAAAAAATGGGAATGTAAATATATTTGTAAATTTAATTTTTTATTTTAAAGTCTTTTTATAAAGTGTATCAACTTGTAAGTTTTTCTGTATATATTAGTTTCTTGCAATATCTGTTTTGCTCTAATATTTTTTACTTTTTACAAAACACATATGTTAGTTTGTCTACAATGCTATCTCATATGACATGCTTTATTTATACATCGTATTATCTGAGATTATCAAAACTAAATAATTAAGTACTAAAAATAATGAATAAGAATTAGTGGGTAAATGTGCAAGGAGTAAAATATATTTATTTACTCTAAATCTGTCACGCTATATCTTGCACAACACCATACACACATACATTAATTAATTCTATATTTGTTTAAATATACAGATAATTGAGGACTTTTCTTATGAAACGTCATGCGCATAAATTTAATGAATGTTGAAAATAAGAGTATGGTGTGAAAATGCATTAATTTAGATTCACCATAATGTGTCGTAACTTTTTAATTGAAAATGTAATTTTTAGGCTTAATTGATAAAAATATCATCATATTTTAAAATTTTACAATCATCATAATGTGTCGTAACTTTTTTTTTTTTTTCAATTCAAATTTGGGGCAGTTTGCTCCATGCCTGAAAGTTAATGTGTACAAATAAATATATATAATCATTATCCCAATAAACATCTACATCATTAAATGCTTATAAACATAATAAAAAATTTAGAAATTAATACTATAAAAAATTTTAAATACATATTGTAGAGATGGATTCTATCATCTGTATTAATCTCAGTGACTACGAGAGTGATTATTTAAAATAAATTTGTACAACATATACAAGAAAAATGAATCAAGAAATAAATATACAATTAATACCATGAGATGTATCTGCACTTAATTGTTAATCTCCACTAATTACATTAGTATTTACATAATTACTAATCATCCTTAGTATCCTCGGAAGGGTTGTGTTGGATGTAAGATAATACAAAGTTTGGACCGACTTTTTTTTATTAAAAGTAGGAAGTGATAAACTCTTGATGAAAATGTTGGCAAGCTTTAAGTGAGAAGTGACAAAGGGGGTGAATAATTTAACGAAGAAAACAAATTCACGAATAATGTGGAAATCGATGTCAATGTGTTTAGCATGAACAATTAGATTTTGACAAGAAATATTGTATTTTTTGTTGTCGCATAAGAGAACAGACTGTGAATCAGAAAGCATTTTAAGTTCACGGAGCAAGTTAGTGAGCCAAGCTATGTTGAAGCATCATTGGCGAGAGCTTGGTACTCGAACTAACAACTTGAGCGAGCCACAATCGTTTGCGTCTTAGCACTCCATAAAATGAGATTCCTATAAAAAATATAGAATAACCATAAGTCGAATATCGAGTGTCAAAACACCGACCGAATCAACATCGAAATAATCAATAATAGAAGAATCCAGATGACGAGCAAAATTGAGGCTAAAATATTTGTGGCTTTGACATAGCGATGTATGCGCTTAACTGCCGAAAAGTAATTGTCAGTAGAGGCATGCAAAAACTGATTGTTCAGATTGATAACGAACAAGAGATCTGGAAGAGTAATGGTGAGGTATTGCAAAGCGCCAACTAGAGAATGATACAAGATAAAATCACTGAATGGAGCACCAGAGCTAACAAGTACTTCACCAGTTGCAGGAGGTGTAGGAATAAACTTAGAGTCCAACATTTTAGCACGATCCAAGATATTACGGGGCCTAACCCTAACCTTATAGTGGGAGCCCTAACGGGCTTCGCGCTAAACAAGTTAGATTCTTATTCTGTTGGCTCTTAATGGTCATTTAATATTTGAGACCTAATCCTAGGGTCCTCGGGCTAAACAGACCATAAACGGGCTATGCCACAAAAATAGAGAAAATATAAATTTTAACACATAATCTATAATAATAGTCATAAAATATTAAACTAGAACCTAAATATTATCCATAATTTCACTAAAATTAATAAAATAGTTTAACATAATTACAAAAGTTCAAACGTCAATACTTAAATACTTAGAAGTTCAAAATATTGGTATTTAAAAGTTCAAATATAAATACTTAAAATTAATATAATACCTAAATAGTTGGGAATAATTTCAATTAATAATAATAATAATAATAATAATAATAACAACAATAAAATATATTATATATTTAATGTGTATACAAAAAAAAATTTATGTGGGCTAGCGGGCGGGCTAGCCTGTTTAGCCCGCGGGCTAATAGGATCGAGCCAAAAAAGCCTGGATTTAAATGGGTCAATGAAAGTACAATCCTAACCCTGTATTTTTTAGGGTTAAACGGGTCGGCCCTATTATTCCGGTCTGGATCAACATCTCTGCAACAAACAATCCAATAGAAGTGTAGAAAACTTCTAAATCGAGAAAGTAATTCAGTTTTTCATGATCCTTAAAAGAAAATTTAGCATGAGCTCGAGCAATGAATTAACAAGTGTGGATGGATTGTTACCCGGTCAAGATTGTTGGGACAATCTTAGTGTTTTGATTAGATTCCAAAACCCCTTGATGATTTGCCTAAGTATAGTTCGTCAGGATGATAGTTTTTAGGATAGTCAGGTTAGAATAGTTTTCTATTCCCAGGTATTCAATTCAGGGGGAACGCACTGAAGCTGAAGATTGATGGAGACGTCCACAAAATTTGAAGTCAGTAGAGCATTCAATCCAGAAGGTCCAAGTTCGTCCTGAAGACGATTGACTTGAAGCTGATCCTGAAGAACCTGAAGATGATCCTGAAGATTGAGAAAAGTCATCCTGAAGACTTCCACTGATGATGTCCCTACTGAGTACTCTAAGCATGCTCAGGTCAGGACTCACTCAGTGAGGGCGAATGTAACCTTAATCATGCTGAGTATCACTTCTGATACTCATAAGTCCTGACTCAGGCTGAGTATCATTAAAACTAATACTTGTGAGTCCTGACAAGAGAAGGTTGCATATGAAATGGAGAGTTAGAATTTATGCTACCTTCTGAGGACAAAAGGAATGTCAGTACTCCGTATAAAGGCAAACATTTATTCTGAGTAATGAACGAGAGACTCAAAGTTTTAAATGTACGAGAAAACAAAAGTCAGTCGACAAACTAGCCGTTGGACAAACGACCAATAAGGAGGCGACACGTAAGTACATAGACTGCGCTGCATTTAATGCTCCTCAGAGTCGCAGGCGGCGGATCAGAGAGTTTCCATACTTAGTATGGGAAAGTCAAATCAAGTACAACCAATGTCTGCACCTACCTAATATAGGAAGATTTGAAAAGATCTCCTCCAACAGATCTTTTTAAATCTCCCTATAAATACAGAAGACCTTGCCCCCATTCAAGGTTACGGGAAATTTCCAAGCAAGAAATCTCCAAGAATCCAAGTGCTCAAAGCAAACCTGAAAGAACACTCTGCAAGTTAAATTTCACTAGCGTTGTAGTAGGATTCATTTCTGTATATTGCTTAGAGTGATAATCATATCCTTAGATTTATTTTGTTAGAGGATTATCACAAATCTAGTTGGAAATACCAAACCCCTCAGGTTGTGAGAAGGTTGGTTAGAAGGACTGAGACTTGTAAAACACCCAGGGGCCAAGTTCCTAAGAGAAGAAGGAAGCTACTCATGCACTTTGGCATTTTAAAAATAAGTTCCGATCCTCAGTGGAAGAGGATCGCTTCCTGTTCAATCAAGTCGTGGATGTAGGAGTTGGTTATCTCCGAACCACGTTAAAACGCCCCTTGTGTGCTGATTTATTTACTTGTTCAGGATCATCTTGGCATTCACACTTAAACTGAGCATTTGATCATTTAGCATAAGTTTTACAATTTCAGGAGAAATCAATTCTCCTGAGCATAATCAGTGCACCAGCCTTAACAACTGTTTTCTAAGCAATCAGTAATTAGGTTTTTAGGAACTAAAATGAGTAGAAATTTAAGGGCTCACTTATGCACGTAACTCTAGCTTACTGAGAAAGCTATCCAACTGACTAACTTTCTGAGCGGTCAGTAGGTGGGTTATCTCTACTGAGCTTTCTAGAGCACAACACTCAGACTCAGCTTATCTGTCTCCTGACTGATCAGTCGCTGTTGTCCCTGTGACCATCAGTTTAGTGAGAACTATCAGGATCTTCCTAACTGAGTTTGTAAGAGTATTTTCCTGAGACTTTGGAAAATCTGACATTAGTGTATTCCCCCCCCATACACTGATTATTACTCGTTTTGGGATTAACAAAGATGATGTCATCAACGTAAAGAAGTCAAAGATGACAGAAGAACCCCAATGAAGATAAAAGAATGAAGAGTCTGAGCGACAAGCATGAAAACTAAGACTGTGGAAATAACCACTGAAATGTTGAAACTAAGTGAGAGGAGCCTGACGGAAATCATAAAAAAAGTTTTTTTTAGGTGATAAATATGAGCAGGGTAATGAGGATTAACAGAACCAGGTGGTTGATCCATGAAAATCGACTTTTGGACAACACTATGCAAAATACATTCTTGACATCCAGCTGATGAAGGGGCCATTGTTTCGTACAGAGTAAGCCAGAATAACCCGACCTATAGAGGCCTTGACAACTGGTCTGAAAGTGTGACCGAAATTAGTACCCTAAATTTAAGTGGACTGAGCCACAAGGCAAGCTTATTGAACTGATATGTAGTTCTAAAATCCATTTTGAGCTAACAATATCAGTATTCATTGGATGTGGAATGAGATCCCAGGTTTGATTAGAGCAAAGTGCATCAATCTCTTCTTGCATGGTTGTAAGCTACTCAGGAGACTTTATAGTCGATTAAAAACCACGAGGTCCAGAGAATGTCAAAAGAGCTTAAAGAAGAGAAGTTGTGGCAATACAACTTGATAGTTAGGCTTGAAGATACTAGCCCAAGCACGAGTCGTCATAGAATGAGATGACGATGGGGAAGAGCAGGTTGATTCTGCATATGAGAAGTAGGTAGTTCAACGAGTGAGGATTCTGGGGCATTAACATAGTTCATATAAAGTGTGCATGGAGAAGCCCATATAGACTGAGAGGCATGCTTAGGAGGGGTTAGCGGTGTATCAGCCAAGGGTAAACAACCTCCAAGAAAATGGAGATTTCAAGAGTGGAAGTATCATGATTTTCAACAGATCCTGAGAAGAGAAAGTGTGTTTCACAAATTACGTATGATGAGTGATGAAAATAAGAGAATTGGAAGGATCATAATTCATTTTTAAAAAGTTACACAAAATACTATTGAAAAGTTACACATGTTATTACTGAAAAGTGTATCTTTAATGATATAACTTTTCAGTAATAATTTGTGTAACTTTTCAGTAATAAATTGTGCAACTTTTTAAAAATGAATTTGAGTTGCACAGTGTAACTGGTGCACAAGAGACTTACCCTTAAATAAAATATTAATAATAATTTTTGGGTTTAATGCAATTTAGCGAAAAAATAATCATGAAAGGAACGAATTGGGCAAAATTAACATCATGCCATATCACGATAGCAATCTGAAGGAGCCTAAATTGGCTTATGAGGAGGAGGAAGAGCCGGTGGACAAACAACAAATGACCACACGATTTTATTTTAATTTTTAACTTTCCCATGCGTGGGTGCTCTCTTGCCTATGGTCCAAACAAAATTTAAATGGATGATAGAAAAAAAAAAATTTATTTAAGCAAGCCAATAAATCATGAAAGAACAGATAATCTTTTGTCAAAAAATAAAAATATAAAATATTAAAGGATATCAAAGAGGAAGTAATTGGTCCAGAGGCATTCTCCCGGTTTCGGTTAGCATATTTTTAATATTTTATAAAGTTATTTTAATAGTTTATAAGACATTATTTTTAATAAATTTTTTATAATTTATAATAAATAATTTTATATTTTAATTTTAATATATGCTCCCTCCGTACCTCATGAATTTGCACATTTTTCTTATTTAGACGTCTCATATAAATTTGCACAATACTATGAAAAAAATATTTATTTACATGCACACTCACAAAATTATACACATATTTAATTATTTACCTATATACTCACTATTTTATATAATATGAAATCGTATCGAATCAATAATCATCAGATAACATATCCCTACCATCACATGGCTCTGATACCATATTAATGCAGGATCGTATTCGATTGTATCTTGAGTATCTGGTGGATCTTTTGCTCAACACAGATTGAGAATTACTGAGGACATCTATAGTCTATGAGTTAATGATTAAGCCGTATTGTATCAATAGTGTCTCATGGATCTTTTCCAAAACAAACTGGCCTAAGTAATCATGTATCTATGAATTAACCTGAAAAAAGGATTTATGCCCACAAACGCCTGTGCCTTCACTCGGCATTACGGCAAAAGGCTACCCCACACGGTTAACTCATAAATTAGAGAACTTAGACTAGCAAGTTTAAACCTTAAAGACACATCTTGATACGTGTTGGACAGAATCTTAAATCATAGATATCACTAGACAACTCAAACCAATCGGTCGAAACCATCACTACCTTTGATACATCGAATATGATAATACAATCACATGTTATAACAGCACATGTATTAGTAGAGTATGAGATCCTAGATCATTGATTCAATACGAATAAATTAGCCGGCCATTAAGGCGGCGAACCAATAAAAATTAAAAACTTAAACAAAAAAAAATAAAAATAAGCAGAATACCTATTAAAAAGCCAAGGCTGCAATATTTATAAAAAACTTAAGGGATTACAAGATTTACAAGAGGGGAGTATAGAGAGAGAAAGAGGGGGCGAGCTAACTCAAGCGTGCCTAAACTAGGAATGAAACACGCATATATATAGAGGAGGAGCCGGACATGAGACCCGGACTTCAACCTAAAAATTAAAAGTATGAACAGTAAAAAGTTTGAATAGTAATTTTACTATTCATGAACAGTACTTTGTCTGGTGAGGTCAGCAATGACATAAGCAATGACATAGGCCTATGCTGTTTTTAGTGTAATTTTATCCCGCCATGACGGATGCTTGTTTTTCGAGGAGACTTTTAGTCTTGAGGTAAGCTTCACAAGCTCTAATATTATGATCAGCAATTCTGTGGTGGAGGATTAATCGTTCATTGATTTGGATGAACCTGTTGATTCCTCCAATTTTCTTTCGAATAATTTTACAATAATTTTTTCCCTTTATCTCGCGGAGATTATAATCACTCATCAAATGGAAAGGGGTGTTCCAGATATTGGAATCATACTCAGATTTTCTGATGTAGTTTTTTCTTCTGATGTCTTCAAGGATTTCCATCTTATTTATCTTTAAATCTCTCTATAAGAGAGTCCTTCAGAATGTCGAAGCTTTCTTGTATGGAGATTTCAAGTCCTTCATTGGGGTCTTGGGCATCCTGTAAATCGGAGTTAGATGCCATGGTTGAGTCTGATTTTGAATTAGAAATATCTTCATCATGGAACATGTTCTTTTTAATTTGATCTATATAAAGATCAATAATTTTTTCTATGGGAAATATTCCCTCATACTTTTTTGAATATTCAAGGAAAGGAGAAAGAGACTTGGTCTCTTGTTGCTCAGAGTCACATTGGATCCTGTTAATAACGGATTTGATCCGATCAATATTTTCTTTAATAGGAGATTCATTGGAATCTTTGGGAACAATACTTAGGTTGTTCCAGAATCGAGACATATGTACCCTGTATAGACAGGGGGTCCCGACATCAGTGAAGCCAAATTCTGGCTTCCATTTCCAGACCCAAGGGATGCTGGAATCAATAAAGAAACGACAAAGAACTTGGTCTTTTGTCTGATGGGTCTTCATATTAGAAGTTGCAAGAACATAGTCTTGAAAGATAGGATTGACCTCTGGAGGCAGAATATCTGCTGAGGCACCAAAAGTACTCCACCAAGAAATAAACCAGTTGGGGAGAGGTGATTTTGCAACATTGTCACAAATTTTGATAAGCCATGTATGAGTATGCTTATCATTCTGATAAAATAAAGTTTTTTGAAAACTTTCAACATAATCCCAATAATTGTAAAGGAATTTGTTGCCATTTGCTTCATTGATAATTAATTTTTCTGAAAAAGAAGCAGTTCCCCATTCATGGATGGAGATGATATTCTTAATGATAAACTTAGAGTAAGAAATATTTTTACCCTTTTCGGGATAGTGAGAAATATCAACACTTCCCAGACTTGAGAGAATATTCTCAAAAAATCCTCTGATTTTATAAGTTTTAGTATCCCAAAAATTATTTGGAATGTATTTAGACATCAGAGTCCATGGGGACTCTTTAAGTTTCTCATCACCTTCTTCGAGTATGATGATTTGTTCCCTCTTTGGGGAATCATAGTAAGTATACTCCTTCTTGGTAAGAGAGGCATATGAGCCTTCTTCCTGTTGTGTTGAAGAAATGTCATCAACCTGGGTTTTTCCCTTTTGTTTCAAGAACTCTTGGAATTCTTGTTCATGGTCATCTCGATTTTGAGAGGAGCCAATACCAGAAATGTTCTGGTGGATGAGAGTCTTACTACCCCTTTGTATAATAGGGGGTCGTGATCTTCCTCCCCTTCCTCTATAAGAGGAAAATGGGGTCCTGCCCGAATGGCTCATTCCTGAAATCATAAAATATATTCTCTTGTTAGAAAATCAGGAAGATGATTATCTTTTCCTTGCTTATAGATTATATCAAAATCGAAGTAAGCAAGATGGGTCTGCCATCGGGCAAACATCTGTTTTGACACATTGTGTTCAAAATCTTTTTTAAACATAAAAGAAGCAGCTTTACAATCAGTTTTTATTGTAAAATGTTGATTATAAAGATCATCTTGAAATTTTATAACACATTTGACAATGGCTAAAATTTCTCTAGCGACCACAGAATAATTTTTCTGTGAATGATTCCATTTACCAGAATGGAATCTAATAACATATTCATTATTATTCTGTGGATTAACCTGTTTTAGAATTCCTCCATAACCAATGTCAGAGGCATCGGTTTCCACAGTTTTATCCCATAGGGGATTGGCAAGCATAAGGCAAGGAATATGCTTTAATTTATCTTTTATCCTGATGACTGCTTGAGTGTGATTATCACTCCAAGGAGCAAGATTCTTTTTTAACCTATCATATAAGATAGCAGTATCTTCTGCTATATTTTTAATATAAAAAGAAACATAATTAAGACTTCCTATAAATCTTTGTAACTGAGTTTTATCAGTTATGATATCAGGAAATTTATTACCAAATTCAATGCTTCTTTGAATAGGGATAATATTTCCCTTTTCAATAATATGACCCAAAATTTTTTTGGTTTGAAATAAAACCATTTTTGGCTTTGAAATAACCAAGCCATTTTTAATGACTATATTTTTAAACATCTCAAGATGTTTAAAGTGTATTTCTATATCTTTAGAAAATACTAAAATATCATCAATATAAACGATAATGAAATCACTATAAGGATTAAAAATATCATTCATAATTTGTTGAAATTCAGAAGGGGCATTTTTAAGCTCAAAAGGCATTACCGTCCATTCATAGTGGCCGAAAGGAACATTAAAAGCTGTTTTGTATCGATCCTTAGGATCGATCTGAATTTGCCAAAATCCAGATTTCAAATCAAATTTTGAAAATACTAGTGCATTGACTAGTCTATCAAGCAAGTCCTTTTTATTAGGAATATGATGGCGAATCCATTTTAAAACTTTGTTTAAAGGTTTGTAATTGATTACTAACCTGAGAACACCACGTTCTTGCTCTGAATGTTTATTAACATAAAAGGCAGTGCAAGACCAAGGAGAATTGGAAGGAACTATGAGTTTCTTTTGTAAAAGAGAAGATATTTCTTTTTTACATAATTCTAAATATTCAGAATTCATTTGACAAGGCCTCGATTTTGTAGGAATCTTGTCCTCAGAAAAACTTTCTTCATAGGGAAGGGAAACCATATGTTTCTTTCTTTCCCAAAAAGCATTTGGAAAATCATTGCAAATTTTTATAGAAAATTCTTTAAACAAGAAACCAATTTTTTCTTGTAGTTTAGGATTATTAATCCTTTCTTCAATAGTAAAAGAATTTAATTCATTTTTAAGAAAATTTATTTGGCAATTCCTTTGATCAATCTGATCACGAATTTGATTTAAAACCTTATAAATAGGTTTTGTAACAAATTCTAAAATAACCGGTTTATTATCAAAAGTACCTGAAATACCTTTGTCATCTACCTTAATGGGATAGATACTGTAAATAAACGGAAGGCCAATAATTATTTGGCTAGTAATGTTTTCTGCAATAAGAAAATCATTAGGAATGCAAACTTTATTAGTGCAACATAGGCATTCTTTAATTTATAAGAAATCTTTAAATTTCCTCCTCCTGCATGGGAAAGAGCTTGAGTGGTTTTTTCAAAAAACTTGGTGGGAATTATCCCCATTTGGATAACACTAACATCCGCACCACTATCAATCATAGCAATAAAATCTCTTTTGTAATAATCGTTTATTAAAAGAGAAATTTTTACATACCATTTTTGAGATAAAATGATATTAATATTAGAAAGATGATTATCAATCAGACTTTCTTTTGGGGAGCTTGGCTCACCAATTTCTAATTTTGTTTTTCCTTTTTCCCATTGGGAAAGATGAAAAGAAAACTCAGAACTTTGTTATTTGAGAGATTTAACACTAATTTTGAGATTTTCAATCTCTTTTGAAAGATCCTTGATAGTAACAGGATTGTTTTCTATTTCTTTTATTTTAAGAAGTTTGTTAATATCATCCAAGTTATAAAAATTTCTTTCAATATGTTTAGAAAGATCATTCTTTTCTTTTTTGGGAGGAATATCCCCAAAATGGTCAATAATTTTATTGCGTAAATCAAAATCTTTGATTTGTTTGAGAAAATCCATAATGTAGTGATTATCAATGACACTAATATTTATATCTTTAAACTGACTCATAAGTTTATAAACTTCATCATCAGTTATCTCATTAGTATCTTGGATACAGTTGAGACATGGTTTACCTTGGAGGCAATTTTGACACTCATTGGCATCAAATTGACTTGAATCGGATAACGAAGAGTTTAACTCCTCAGAAGAATCTCTAGATTCTATATCGACATCAGAATTTAATTCTGAATTCATAACAATACTAAGAAGAGTCTCTTTGAGAGGCTCATCAAGATCAAGATTTTTAATCTTGTCTTTTGCATAGCACTGGTTAGCATAGTGACCAGGCTTACCACATCTGTGACAAATAATTTTGTCTAAATACTTTTTCTTTTGAAAAGATCTTTTAAAAGATTTTTTATTATCAAAATCTTTTTTCACTTTCTGTTTTTTATCAGAAAATTTTTTCCTTCTCCGGAAATTTGGTTTATCAGGAAAATTCTTTTTTCTTTTAGAAAAATTCTTTTTGGAACTTTCAATTCCAAATTGGTCACAGAAAAGACCAAGTTGTTTCTTTTCTAAGAGATTATCTCTTTTAAGCTGGTTTCGCAATTTTATTTCATTGCAAAGATTTAAACCTTCTTGGACACAAATACTAATGATTTGGCCAAAACTGTAAGACGCGTAAGGAATAGAATTTGCGTCTTTTCGAAGAATTTTCTTGATTCTTTCCGCGAATAAATACGGAAGACCATCAACAAATTTGTTTTTCCAAATATCTTGATTACAGTCAGGGATATCATAGATCCTAGACAAAAAAGTATATTTGTACCAACGAAAATCAGTAAGGGTTTTACACCTCATATTTAAAAGAAGTGTTTTGGTATTTTCAGAATTATTTGAAAGTTTACCAGTAAAATGTTCTAAAATAGTAAGAACAAGAGAATAAACCGCATTGGGTATAGCAGTATTATCTTCAATTTTAACCGAAGAGAATATCTCATTTTTATTTTGGGGAGTAAGATAATTATCCCACCAGCCTTTAAGCTGACCAGTAAAACCAACAGTGATAGCTTGTGCAATCTGCACATCCTCATTACCACTAATTTTACAGGCAGAGCTGTACATAAGCATACGATGGCATTGGGTGTAGATATATCTATCACTTCCACCATCTATATTCCATTCATAAATGGATTTACCAGAATAAGAGGTATTATAGAAATTTTCTTGTTCTTCATTGAGAACATCAATGGGAGTAGGTTTAGTATAATACCTTGACATAGTAGGCTTATCAGCCCATCTTATTTTGTTAAGACTGTCAAAATTGTTTTGACTAGACTCAATAAGTCTGTTATCCATATCATCTTGAAAATCATTTTCGATAGTGGAAATATGAAGTTTTCCAAAATTTTCAGTGATAATTTTTTCAAGATCAGAAATAGAAGCTTCAAGCTTAAAATCTTTAATCTCAATAGGAGATTGAATAGAAGGAATAGTTGAAACTATAGGATCTTCTTCTTTAGAAATATCAGTCTTAGACTGATTTTTTATTTGGAAAATAAGAGAATCAATTTTCTCATGTAGCGAAGCAATTTCTTCACTAAGAATTTGAAGAGAAAGATTGCAAAAATTATTTTGCTTAAAGATTTCAGAAATGTTATGTAAGACATTTTTTTCAATAATTGTTGAAAAAAGAGAGAAATTTAAAGTCTTTCCTTCCTTTTCAATTTGGAAAGGAATATTAGGAGGATAGACGGATTTTCGAATATCTCCTGAAGAAATAATTTTGTAAGATCTTTCTATAGTAGAAATTTGATCAATATAAAAGGTTTTTATAAACCAAGGAACAAAATAAAATATTTTGTTTTGTTTTTGACAAAATTCATAGAATTTGTCAACAAAATAAGATAATTCATCTTTTGGGAAAGAGTTGAAATACCAAGCTCTAAATTTTTCCCACTTTGGATCATAAAATTCTTTGTTGATATGGGCTCGATTTAAGGAGCCTTTATTGAAATCCAAAATTGGTTCAAAAATCATTTTAAACCGAAAAATCGCATTCCGAAATTGTTTCGGGAAGTTTTTCACTATGAACAATATTATTTTTATTAACAATAATATTTTCATTTTCAAAATCATTGTTTTGATAAAACTTTTCTTCTTTTAGAGAAGAAGTGGAAACTCTTGAAGTAGAAGGAATATTGACTTCATAGTCAAGAGGTGAAAACAAATTGTAACCAGACATAGATCTGGTATAAGAAGAATTTTTTCTTTGGTTATTATGAAAACCAATATTAACGATACCATTATTACTTTGAGTAATATGGCGAAAATCACTATTGAGTGAAGGAATTTTAGGAACAGAATGTTCAAGAATCCAGTTTTCTGGAAAAATAATCTCATCCCATTTAATGGATCTACGAGTACTAAAATTGGAATTTCCAAAGTTTGTTTCAATGAGAATAGTCTCGTTTTTATCCTTATCTACCCTAGTACAATTGGGATTAAGGGTGTGTAAGGGTTTGAAATATATGCGATAACAAATACACATAATTTCAGATCCTGGCATATAATTATAGCCATGAGTTTTAACATTTAATGTTAAAGCATCTAGAATATTATTGTCAGATAAAGACAAAGAAAGATTAGGATAAGCGTTAAAATAAACGGGTCCTAAGGCTAAACTAGACTCAATAATTCCCATGAGGGATTGTTTCCAGTTAAGGTTTCTACCATCTCTTAGAGTGGCTAGGAAACTTTCAGGTAACCCTTTAAGGGTTAAAGGTCTAAAGGCGACCTGAACACATCCAATATGGATGAATTTATAAGTCTTCATGAAAGAAGAAATATCATGATAGTTTAATAATTTTAAAACCATTTCTTCCTCTTGAAGAGGAACGGAAGACTCAGTTGTTTTTACAACTTGTTTGAAACTAATTTTTTCAAAAATTCCAGATTTATAAACCGTTTTAGGTTCAATTTTTGGAATACTCCATTTGTTGAGTAAATCAAGATTTTCAGGAACATCATATTCCTGAACCAAACAATTTTTCTCAATATGAGAAGAATTTAAAAGGTTCATAAAAATAATTATGAAATCGTATCGAATCGAGGGTAAGAGAGGAGCATCTGAGTGCGGTTGAGAAGGAGAAAAACATAAGTTGAGATATTTTAATTTATTTTTTTTATAAATTATGAGTTTAAGAATTTATTTTAAGTATCTGACTCATATGGGAAGGGGAGAAGTATGCTTCAAAATTATTGAATCCATAGTAAAAGAAACGAAACCATTTGAAATTTCAAAAACTAAAAGGAAGAAAAGTGAACCGTTATGATTTAACTTTAAAGCTTTTGAGTTTTGGCACCAATATTAAGAATAAATCATCATGATTGGTTGTGATCATGCCTGGCCCATTCTCAACTTTAAGGTCAAAATCAGCTTAATCAACACAAAAGCATAAATCACACACACGGATGTAATACGTATATCGTGGGAGGGGTGCGTATGAATCATGCAAATCTGCACAATATTTTATTTATATACGTGAAGCGAATTATGATTACAAAAAAAATTGATTTTTAGGGATAAAATTTTATCGTTGTTGTTTCTGTAGTAAAAAAAACTTTGATAATTTATTCTTAGTATTTTAAGAATTGATTATTATAATACATATAAATATATCACATTAAATAAACTAACATCATATTGTATATGAACTAATGCCACACATTTAAATGTGTGCTACTGTATAAATTAGAATATGATATGCACGAAACTATTACCATCTAAAACTTTTAGGGACAAAAAAATAATTCTTAATAAAAATGAGGTGTCACTAAATATCATCATTTTATCATTAAAGATTTTAGTTAGAAAACTATAATGACAAGATCTTTATTATTAAAATTTTAATTTTCTCGTAATATTACGACACACGTGGTCTAATTTTGAACATGCTTCAATTGTGTCCTAGAATATGAGAGAGTAGATATGTACAAGTACAAGACTACAAGTACGAGCTTTATTATTTTGGAAGTTTTGTACGAATTTACAGTAAAAGTATTTCTTAATATATAATATCAGTTTACTTCAATATTCTTTTAATAATTATTAATTAATAGGTAAAGATATTTCACTTATTTGTTTGTTTATGTATAATATAACGTTGATTGTAAAATTATTATAAACTTTATTAATTACAATATAAAATTTTAAAGTTTGTAATATAGTATATCAACTAATTTATTGTTACAATTCAACACATGATGCAATTTTTCGTAGTACTTAAGTATAGGCACAGCCGCCACAAAAAATATTTTAAATATTAAATTTGCAAGATTCTTTTTAAAATTTTATAATATCTTATATTAAACATATCTGAATAACGTTTTAGTTGACATTTTTAATTTTTTATGCAATTTTGTGTTATAAATGAACCGATAATGATACTGATATCAATATTTGGTGATATTTTTTATGATACTCGAAATAATACACTACTCCCTAATATTATACCCATATATTCAAATTTGTTATGTACTCCCTCCGTCCACAAAAATTAGTCTACTTTTTCTGCACGTGGTTTAATGCAATATGTCGAAGGATATTATGGGGTATTGTGAGGTCCGTTCACGAATTTAAAAATTATGTATGAAAAGTATGCATATAGTATTTTCATATACAATTTTTAAATTCGTAAACGGAATTCACAATACCTCATAATACCCTCCGACATATTGTATTAAACCACGTGAAAAAAAGGTAGACTAATTTTCATGGACGGAGGGAGTAGTTCATAATATGTTTATTTAATTGCACATTTCTCAATTTTATGTAAATATACATGGATTTATATACGTGATTGAGCTGCATTGTATTTGTATTGTGACCAGAATAATTCAGAGTTATTGATCACCTCGGACCTAGTATCCAAGACTATGGGTCTTGTCTTAACAAGGGGAGATCGAGACAAGGGATTAAATTGAGGCTCATAAGCCCCGCTCTGGCAGGGCGGGTCCGAAGCCTTTAAAATTCAAGTTTTAGCAAGATATTCTATCAAACAACGGGTCAATGTTTCATTAACAATGAAATGGCTACGATGTTGAAGCCAACATCAAAGATGAGGAGAAGGCGGAGCCTAGATAGCTTAGAAAGTGAGTCTCTTATGGCAATGATGATATAATATACCAGCTAATGATAAAGTCTCTTAAGTATATGAGCGAAACACATGTAAATCGAGACTATTGGCCTCGGTACTAGGTAGAAACTAGAGCTGTCAAATGGGTCGGGCCGGGCCCATCCTGATTCTTTTCGGGCCACATATTTTCAAGCCCGTCCTGGCCCAAGGCGGGTTGCCGGGCCAAATTGGCCCGACTTTTTTATTTTTTTTATATTTTTTAATATATCACAATTACATTTGATTTCTATATTTATTTTATTAATTGGTAATTTTGAATACAAAAACTACTCAAATAGTAATAAAATTTTATTTAATTTGCCAAAAATAATTTAATAATAATAATAATAAAACTCAAATTTCTATATAATATTTAAAAAATAATAATTCAACAAACCTTAATAAACATATAGTTCACAAAAATAAATTCAAACAACAATGTTCTAACAATCCTTCATAAACTCATATTCATTTAAAAAAATTAAACAACTAATTCAACATCCCTCTAATAAATTTGAATTATAATTCATACCAACAAACATAGAGACTTCTAATTAAATAAAGTAACATTATCAAGATTCTAAATAAAGTATTGTCAATATTATTTGCTCCCTCCGTCCCGTAGGAATTTGCACCCTACGGGACGACACATTTTTTAAGGAAATGTATTTTATATGTAAAGTAGTGGCATGTGGGTAAATATATGTATAAGTTTGTGAGCGTGGACATAAATCAATATTTTCTTTTTTGGTAGTGTGTAAATTTGTGTGGAACATCCAAATAAAAAAAGTGTGCAAATTCCAGTGGGACAGAGAGAGTAATTAATATTTTTAATAATACATATTAATTAATTAATTGAGATAATATTTTTTTATTAAAATATCATTTGAGAAAGTTTCAATAAAAATGCACATATTCCTTGATAAAATAGAAAAAATAGTATAACTCATAAGAATATAGTAAAATTCATAAGAGAAGTATTATATAAAAAATAAATGAAAAAAACCTACCAGGCCGGGCCGGCCCATAAAAACCAGCCCAAACTTTGGTCGGGCCCAAGTGGCCCACCGGGCCGGGCCAAATAGGCCCAGTTCTTTTTGGGCCTATAATTTTTAGACCCGTCCAGTTCTTAAAACCGGGCTTTTTGGACTGGGTTTGTTTTGACAGCTCTAGTAGAAACACACATTGTATATGTATAGACTGTCAATAAAGATCATGGGTTCAACCACCATGATCGTGGCCTCAATCTCCCATATCATGGGGTTAGTGCCTGCATAAGACGAGATTTTGTCCCACCTTACTAGTGTTAATTGTATACCATAAATAAGATCTTATGGTCGTTGTAAAAGATCTAAAATCTAAGTCCAAGATCTACGTAGATAGTCTTGACAAACCTTGATGTTTTTACTTTTTTCTGTTTTTCAATAGCATTATGTTGTGAAATACTTGATAAATAGTGTTGTCCTAGATGTAAGACACATGACTTCATTTGACTGTGATATTAATTATTTAGGATCCAACAGTTTATTGTTTGGAGTTATCTGCAATAACTTTGAATTGAGTTAATTAAAAAGGGATTGCACAATGTTTTATAAAAATGTTGAATTTAAAAAATTCTTGCGAATTTGACATCTAACGCAGTGTTTGACATATTTCCTGTGGTGGCTCCTGCTGCCATGTAAGTACCATAAAAAATTTACATCATGTTATAAATTACCACAATAGTTTAGTTTATGTAGTGAATTGCAAACTTAAAAATTTATGTTGTAATTGATAAAGTTTATAAAATTTGTGGATTGTTTTCCAGTTAACTCTTTAATATATATGATTTATATTTAAAGTATACTTTAGAAAAAAGATATTATTATTATTAGATAGAAACTACTCCCTCCGTCCCAGAGGTGTTTTCACCTCTGGGATGGCACAACTTTTAAGAAAAAGTAGAGTGTTGTGTAAAGTTATATTATTAAAATAATGAGATTAGTTGGATTGTGAGGATAAAGTTAAAGTAATAGTTTCCATTTATAGGGTGTGAAAACAATTGTGGGACGGACGAAAAAGAAAAGTGTGAAAACAATTATGGGACGGAGGGAGTATCTTATTTTAAATTTATACAACATATAATTCGAATAATACATGAGTTCTGCAGCCTTGAGTTTAGATCAATAATCCCTTTATTAGTCATTCTATTATGCACTATGTGCATGGTATACATTTGAATTTTGAAAAAAAAAATTATCTCAATTATTAAGCAATAATACCCCAAAAAGTAATTATAAATATCTTAGAAAGTAATAGTAATACTAAAAAAAGTAATTAGTAATATCTCAATTGTAAATATATATATATATATATATATATATTTATTTCTGTTGTACCGTGTGTTTTGAAAAAATTAAATTAAGTTTAATAATTCCATGTCATGTACATAGTGCACACCCTATTTAAATAGTAAATTACTAATGAACTGTACCTGTGACAACCTTAAATTAAATGAAAAACATAATAATTTAATTTAGTATTGAAACTTTAAGCAATTACACTACATGTTTCTTTTAGAACTCAAATCAAATGGATTTTTTTATTACTAAAAAATTTCACTAAATCAGACACAAATGTGATTTCCTTCTATCTTTTGTATAGTCAAACAATGATGTCAGTATGATGTATCTCTTTCACCTAATAATATTCTCAACTGAGAGTAGATATGGTAGCTCCGAACAAGATTTCATGTAATAAAGAATGCACCCCCATGCATTATTGTTATGATTTCAATTATTATTAGACTGTAACTGTACTTGAATATAAGTATGAGAAATTCTCTCCTGTATAAAATTTCACCATAAAAACTGTCTAAAAATAGAAAGTAAAATATACTCCCTCCGTATTTCTATAAGTTGCTCGTTGCTTTTGGGCACACGAATTAAGGTAAAAGTGAAAAAGTATAAGTGATGTGATGGAAAAAGTGAAAAAGTATAAGTGATGTGATAGAAAAAGTGAAAAAGTATGAGTGATGTGATGGAGAAAAGTGAAAAAATAATGAAAATAGTGTAAAAAGTATTGAAAATAATAATAAAGAAGTAAATAGTAGTTTCCAAAAAAGGTAAAAAAGCAATGAGCAACTTATAGAAAAACGGACGAAAATGGCAACATGAGCAACTTATAGAAAGACGGAGGGAGTAATGTTTATATATATATATATATAAAGATGAAATATTGTGTAAATACATATTTTAAGTATTTTATTTTGTAAGCATTTAAAGTAATATTGTGTAAACATTTTAAATAAGGGAAAAGAACAAATAAAATCACAAATAAGATCATTTATAAATGCGCCAAATAAATAATACTTCCTACGTCCACGAAAAATACGCTCAGATATTTGCACGTGGTTCAATGTAATATGTCGGAAGGTATTACGGGATATTGTGAGGTCTAATATGAATAAAGTGAATATCTTTGGAAACTACATATGACATATTTTCCTAAGATATTCTCTTTATTCATATCGGACCTCACAATATCCTGTAATATCTTCCGACATATTGCATTAAATCACGTGCAAATATCTGAGAGTGTTTTTTGTGGACGAAGGGAGTACAATCTAGTGATAATGCATAATACACAAAAGGGTGCGGATCATGAACAATTTTTACAGATTCTTTTTTTACTAATTATAAAACTTCTCATAAAAATCTCTGCAACCAAATATATTGGGGGGGCTTGGTTGACGGTTTTAGAGGTGAGCAATGGGATTAATTCACTCCTCACACCTTTTGATAATGTTTGGTAACATTTGTTGATCAGTAATGGGAATGAAAATAAGTTATTGATTACCCTACTTTCATTCCCTAGTTAGACCCCCGTAATCACTCACTCCTCAATCATTTTCACTTTTCATCGAATAAACACGCTTGCTCTCCCTCTCTTTGCGCGGTCAAGGAGTCTTTCTTGTTTGTGTGAATTCAACAACAGATCTACCATTTTCTTCCAAAAAAAGCTTGATTTTGCTATTAATTTCTCTGGTAAGTTTATGTTTTCCCAAGTCTTCTTTAAATTTGAAAGAAAATAAACCCTAGAAAATTTTCAGATAATCTTCTTACCATTTTCTACTGAGTGCTTTCTTTTTATCTCCTTGTTTCTGCGATATTTCTACAACAACTTCAAAGTTTTTGAAATTGTTATTTTACGTTGCTTCTTTAGTTTTTTCTTTTGAATTTTCTGTTGTTTTTTCTAGGGTTCGTCGAGAAAAATAAAAGTAGAATTGGGGCTTTTAGGAGGGAAAATACTATCATAAAATGATGTTTGTTTTATATTTTAAGGGTGCCTTGTTTGGTGAAATATGTGCTCAGTTGGGATATTAATACTGCAAACTGGTAACTGAACCAGATGGGAATGAGTTGGACTAGAAGCCTTACTTCTTCCGCTTAGGATTTGGAGCAGAGTCTGGATCTCTTTTTTCAGATGATGCATCTTTCTCATCTATCATCATTGCTTTCTCCAAGAATCTGATCATAAGTAGAATTAATTTATATGGGGTGTATTTGTGAGATTGTCTTTTAAATTATTATGTTTAAGTATTAACTTTGGAGAGGAAGGAACTTATGAACAAATTCCAGAATTGTATAAATGTATCTTAATTGAAGGGAAGCAAAATGTTTAGTAGAAAGAGAGAGGTGGACTAGGATAAACTCTGTTATACACAAAAGTTCAAAATGCATTTGAAAGAAGTGTTTGTTGCTCGTTGTTCATGCTCGTCAATCCTGAGTTCGCTGACTCTTTATAATGCTCCAAATCATAATCTTATTTTTCCTTGTATTCTTGTCTTTTGATATTGAGTCAATGTATGGTGAGGTATTGTCTTTCCTGGTTGATTCTTTCTTGAATTAAATACTTAAATTTGCAGTCAACTTGTCTTTCCTGGTTGATTCTCTTGTAGTTCTTCTGTCATTGCCTCCATATTATAAGTTCAGGCTAATATGGGATGATAATTGCCATTTACATTTTCACTGCAGAAAATTGTGGAAGCTGCTGAGAAAGGTGAATTTGATTATAATCTCAGAATAAAAAATAAAAAATCAGTCTATAAACTAGTACTCTCTTTTGTATGAATTAATTTATTTTTTATTTTTTATAATTAAAATTGATGGTCTTAAGCATTAGGTGAAGTTTCCTTAATCCAAAACCATTAATTTAATTTTAATGCATTTGTCACTAATAGATAATCAATTGATGGTCTTAAGCATCAGGTGAAGTTTTCTCTACATAATAAAAATGTAACATTTCTCATTAATTAATTATGATATGGTTTTTTTTCCTTTTTTTATGTTTAATTATTTATGATCAGGTCTTAAGATTTGATAGAATATCATGGATTGGTTGATTGAGTAGATTTATTTTCTGATACAATAATTTTGATTATTTGATGCAGATAGAACATGGCACGAACTCCTCTTAACTATAGGAGACGTAGATTGATGTGTACTTTGGGGAATATGTATGGAATGCTCATGGTTTTTATGGTCCTCATACTCTATCAAATTGTAATTCTTGCACACCAGAAACATAAGATTTCGCCAAATAAAAAAATAAGGAAGAAAAACGGATAGCTCGTATGAAATGGATGTTCTCCCTTACGAAAGAGAGTGACAAAATTTGTATTAGTGAACTTCGGATGGATAGAAGTACGTTTGCAAAATTATGTGAAATGGCAAGAGATGTAGGGGGTTTAAAATCAACTAAAAATTCATCTCTTGATGAAATTATGGCAATGTTTCTCTATATTTTGGCACACCATAAAAAAAATAAAACTATCAACTTGCTTTTTCAACGGAGTGGGGAGACTGTGAGCCGTCAATTCCATCTCCGCATTCAAGCGGTTTTGTAGCTACATAACTTATTACTTAAAAAACCTGCACTTATTCTCGATGGCCACCAAGATGACAGATGGAATCCATTTAAGGTAATTATCTCCATTTAATTTGAATTATTATTATTTAATTATTTTATTGAATAAATTAGTATTATATGTGTTTTATAGGGTTGTTTGGGTGCATTGGATGGTACTTTCATTCAAGTGACACCTCCTAAAGAAGAAAAACCGCGCTATCGTACAAGAAAGGGGGGGTATTGCAACAAATGTTTTAGGAGTATGTTGTCCAAACATGCAATTTATATTTGTTTTGCCTGGTTGGGAAGGTTCTGCTCATGATGGTCGTGTTCTTCGTGATGCCATAAGTAGGCCCAATGGACTTAAAGTCCCTCAAGGATGTTACTATTTGGTCGATGCTGGATATTACAATTCTGAGGGCTTTCTCGCACCTTACCGTGGACACAGATATCACCTCAATGAGTTTGATGGCCATCGACCTGAGAAGCCTGAAGAGTATTTTAATATGAAGCACTCTAGAGCAAGAAATGTTATAGAAAGATGTTTTGGCTTGTTGAAAGGGCGTTGGAAGATTCTAGTCTCCCCTTCTTTTTTCCCAATGCAAAGTCAAGTTCGCATTATCATTGCTTGTTGTTTGTTGCATAAATTGATCCAAAAATTCATGAATAATGACCCTCAAGAAAATTTAAGTGAAGTTGAAGAAGAAGATGGACATGAAAGTGAAGGTGAAGGTGGAGGTGGAGGTGGAGGTGGGGGTGAAGGTGAAGGTGAAGGTGAATTTGACAATGAGCAAAGTCATAATGAGAATGAAGTTCAACACATTCAAACAATTGCGTCAACTGATCAATGGACCGCTTTTAGGAACAATATGGCTGCTAAAATGTTTAATAATTGGAGAAATGAAATCTTAGATATGGAATGATTATTTGTGTTGCTTTCTATGGATATTTTGTTGAATTTTCTCTTTTATAAAATGAATTTATCAATGAATATTGTGTTCATCTAAAAATTACTCCACTTTCTTTAATGGTTTATGGTATTCACATATATATTGATCATTTTCTTGCATGATTCTAATTTTTATTTGAATTTTATAGTAGGATGGAGAGTGGTACATCCGAAACCGACAAGCTTGAGACACATGAACCTCCATTTGGAAGGGGACGGAATAAGCATTTCTGGACAGAAGATGAAAGTTGGTTATTAGTACGATGTTTGCAAGATATGGTAGTTGATCCTCTTTGGAAAACTGATGGAGGTTTCAAGAACAACTACATGAATGAGATAAGAAGAATTATGGTGCAAAAGGTGCCCAATTTCACAAAAGAAGTGAAGCATGTTGATTCTATGATCAAATTTATGAAAACTAAATTTCATGCTATAAATGAAATGTGCAAAAACAGTGGCTGTAATTGGGATGATGTTGGAAAGATGATAAAATGTGAGCGTCCATGGTATGATGATTGGGTCAAGATACGTAAATTCAAATATAATTGTATATTTCTCATTAGGTTGCGTTTATAATTTCTTATGGAGTATGCTTGTTTCTTAGGGCATCTCCAACAATCTTCCAAAATAGAGGATACTCTTGGATTTAGAGTATTTCACCTCTCCAACAATACTCTAAAAATCATATGGAGGATGAAGGATCATCCAAAATCCTCTATATTTGGAGTACTCCATCCTTATTTTGGAGGATGATTTTAATTACAATATTGTCATTTAAATGTGTTAAGTTAAAAAATAAAGTAGAAAATATAATAATATAGAGTGTTGTTGTTGGAGAATATTTTTGATATAGAGGACCCTATCCTTCAAAATGAAGGATAGAGTACTTCAAAATAGAGGACATTGTTGGAGATGCCCTTATGCATGATAAACCATTTCACTTAGAGTATGTAATGTTGTTGGTAGTTGGTACTATCATGCTTTTATGCAAATATATTTGGAGCCTGCAATTGCTGATTGTGGCTTGTAGTTTGTTTGTTTCAATTACGTGTATCGATTTAAGAAGTGTGTGCCTACTATGGATTGGTAACAATAATGAATCAACAAATGTTAAATCATACTTCTTCATGTTCTACCTACGTTTTTATAGCTATATGTGTTGGCTTCTCAATATAGATTTACCTTTTTTGTAGTTATAAATCATGTGAAATAATTTAATACAAATAAAATCGTGTCATTTTTTGTTTTATTACAGCAAATACATGGTGGAACTAAATTATGTAAAAGTCTAGTAATTATAATATTGCAGTGAGTTACACTGAATCAATGAATTGTTTTGTGTAGAAATCAGAAAATGACTAACTATTATGTTATTTTGAAATAAAAAAATCAAAAGCTGTGTAGAAATTAAAAAAAAAGAATTTTTTATGCATTATTATGTTATTATCGTTGAACAACTATTTATTCACTTGTAGTATTAAACTGCACTTATTTTATTAATTTTGTTGTGATGTCACTTCTTATAGACTCACAAAGATGCTAAGGGACTACATAAGGTGTCATTTCCTTATTTGTCGGAGTTGAAGATTGTATATGGCAATGATAGAGCAACAGGGCTTGGTGCAAAACATCCTACTGCTGCTGCACAAGGCACAATCAATGCTGAGTTAAATTATTCTGTTACAGGTGATAGTCCCCCCAACGACAATGAAGTTGAAATTGATTCATTGTTGAGTTCCAAGAGAAAAAGGAAACAATCATCTAGTAGTGAAAAACTAAAGAAGAATGATGAACCTGACTTCAAAGTACTCAGTGATCGAATCTAGGGATTTATGAACAATGTCAGTTCTCACTTTGAATCAATGTCAGACTGGGTGAAACGTAAATCTTAAAAAATGCCACAAGTTCTTGAGGAGTTGAGTAAGCATAGGTTCAGTGGGAAAGATAAATTTAAGGCTGCTCAAGCCATTTGTGAAGATGCTGTGAAAGTTGAGTAGTTGTTCAATTTGGACCCCTCTGAAGTAGTAGATTATGTGCGTAGTTTCTTGGAGTAGAGTTTTCGACGTTGTCTTGAAAGTATGCTACAATTACCTTTTCTTTTGTCTAAGGATCAAGCTCCAATTTCATTATATTGATTATGGCCTTATTTGTTTTAGGACGATTTTAGGGATTAATGTCTTTTTAGACATATCTTTTTATATTAAAATTGAACTATTGATTTGTTGTTTATATTTTGATTATGGTAATCGAGAATATTACTCATTATTTTGGAGATGTGCATTACTCATTTTCATATTTTTTATCTGTTAAATTAAAAATTAGTTTCATATATGTGATTAATTATAATTTTGTAAAAATGTGAAAAATATGAAACTAAACGGATTATCATTCTATAGTTTTAATAAATCAAACATCATATATCACAATTGTATTCATTGAAGACTTTTTAATAACCAAACATCATCTATTATAATAATACCCATTGTGGAATTTTTAATAAACCAATCACCATGTATCACAATGGGTATAATACCCATTGTGGAATTTTTAATAAACCAAGCACCATGTATCATAATTATACATAGAGATGTTAAACGGGCTGACCCTAACCCTACAGGGCCAGCCTTACAGGGTTCCGGGCCTAAACGGTCCCGGGCCTTAGCGGTTCTTCCTTAACGGGCCGCTATATGCTTGGGCCTAACCCTAACCCTAGCGGTCAGCGGGCTAAACGGGCCACTAACGAGCTCGGGGTAAATTTTTTTTATAAATTTAAAATTTAATATAAAATAGAACTAATGATTTAATAACTAAAGTGCACACATCCCTAAAAGTTTTGAATTAATTGAGATCTAACTTATTTACTTATATTCTATTTTAATCTGTAGTTAAGTTATTAGTTAATAATAAATTAGTAATTAATAATTAATAAAAATATAATTAATAAAGTTTACAATTACGTAACACAAGTGAGGAGAAATCAGACCAGCCCACAGCCACAGTACACAGGCCCACGGCCCACACCTCCACAGCCCATAATCACTTTCCAATTTAATTAACTTATATTATATATTAATTATTTAATTTAATTAAAAAAATCAGGCTACCGGGCCAGCCCGGTTAACCGGCGGGCTAGCCCGTTTAGCCCGCGGGCTAATCGGTCCGGGCCAAAAAGGCCCGGTTTTATACGGGCCACCATATGCTCGGACCTAACCCTGTAAAAAAACAGGGTTAAACGGGCTGGCCCGCCAACCCGCGGCCCGTTTAACATCTCTAATTATACCCATTGTGGTTTTTTTTAACTAAGCACTAACAATACAATCACCAACCCCTTAATAATTAACCCCTGAATAATACACATTTCCATTCCCATATTGATATATATACCAAACAATATACCAAACACCCCTAAGATGTTTGAGACTATTTGCACTGTTGATGACTGATGATTAGATGCAAAATAATGAAGTCCATATCCAAGATATAACAGGATTAGATACAAAATACCAATCTAAATAATTAAAGTTTATTGATAATATTGTAATTCGATTTATCCAAATCCTTTCAAAGCCTCTTGTATACATGACTCGACTGTATTTTAAATTTTAATAACTAAAAAGTTATGTATAAAAACCGACTCAAAATATTTAATTAGATTATTAAACACAAAAAAAAAAAAAAGTACTCAAAAAAACTTTTGACTAAATATAAAGAAATAGTCGAAAGCCCAGATGCAACCAAACACCTAATAACAAAATTTGATATGAAAGACGAGAACAGATGATTGTTTTCAAAATGAGAAAAGTTAGCAAATGGACTGAGCTGCATAAAAGCATGCATTAACACTATTGTACTCTCTCTCTCTCTCTCTTTTAGAGGGATTTTTTTTTTCTTTTTTTTTTTCTTTTTCTTTTACAATTTGATTCACTTTTTTCCTTTTTCTTTTTGTAAAAAGTAAAAACTGACAAATGGGTCATCGATGGGAACCCCACACTCATGTCCTGTCTCTCAAACGAGGAAAGAAGACCACAAACTTGCCCTTGTTTTCTGATACCCTGACAAAATATTTGAAAACTCTAGTATTTATGTAATAATCGAGGTATGTGGAAGCTTGTGAAGTTTGACCAGGTCAAACCACTCTTAGACTAGCTTTCTCTTTTTACTAATATTAAAAAAAAATTATATGTAGATTTTTTATTTTAATTACTGATTTAAAAAATTACTATATTTATAAATTGATTCAAAAAAATTTGAATGATAGTATTTTTTTTTAAGAAAATATTTTTGTTTTGCATGGAATCAACATATAACATTTTTTCAATTTATTAAACCATATCGCAGTTTTCTCTTTTTTGTTATAGCCAGGTATATACTCCAAATTTACATATGATCGACAACGTTTCCAGTATATCAGTTTTAGTGTACAATATATACAAAATACTACCTCTGTTCCGGAACTATTTTCATAGTAGTTCGGGCACTCGAACCAAGGAAAAGTAAATATGTGAGTGTAAAGTTAAATAATAAAATAAGAAAAAATGTATTTTGTTGACTTTTGTGAGAGAGAAAAGTTTCCTTTTTTGGTGTGTGAAAGAAGAGTTGAGACGTCCAAATAAGGAAAGTGTGAAAGTAGTTTTGGGACTGAGGGAGTATTATTTTTGTTACATGCATAAAACTCATGTCTTCTATATAAATATGCAAAAAATTCCCATAATTCACTTACACTAAAAAAATTTACCGACAAAATTTATAATTATATATACATTATATTCCTTAACATATAAATAATTTGTCAACAAAATCAATTTTTGTTAGAAATAAAATCTTGAGGTAATTAATTAGTAACAGACAATTTGCATATAAAAATTTATTTACAAATAATTTGTCTACGAAAATTATTTAAATATATAGGAAGAAAATGTATATATAATTAGAAATTTTTATAGACAATTTCATAGGACACTATAATTTTTCTTTTTTTAGAAACTAGTCATATATACAAATTAATTCATGGACAATGATTTATTTTTTCAGTGCTCTCGACTCTTTTTGGTATATGAGTTAGGTCTAAATATTTTCATCGGAATATTATGCGTGCGTATTTTATTTAAACAGCAAAAAATTGTATGAATCCGAGTTCACGGTGAACTCGGATTCTCAAATATCACTGTCAAATGTATATACTATCACTGTTATGTATATGCACTATCACTATTATACATATGCACTATCACTGTTAAAAAATCAAGTATATTTTTATAACAGTGATAATATATATGAATAATAGTGATAGTGATTACACATGACAGTGTAAGATCATCTTTCAATTTAGCGTCGTTACGGTTTTTTAGCATAAGTGATCATTGAGAATTTTATTCATACTTCTATTTTTTTTTTTATAGAAAAATTTATGCAATGAATGAAATATATATAAACTTATGAATATTTTACTAAGGGACCTTTTGTTTTCCCCTCTTCGTATATTGATGTAATTAATTTAATTATAACTGCTGATGTGGTGGTTACAATTTACGAGCGGAAATTAAATATATGGAGTAAATTGAAATTCATCCACATGAGTACAATGAGTAACATAAAAAGTATTACTATTATTATGACTCCTGTATAGATTTCAAATTTTGGGTGTCAGTTAAACTCACATTTTGTCATTAAATTAAACAGCTTTATTGTCAATTAACAATCCTTCTCGAGGTTTTGCCTTGATGTGATAACCCCTAATGATTGTTTCCCAGGATTTTGCCTTTTGGTATGTCCTAAATCGCTAACGTATACTCTCCATTTCTTTCCTTTCCATTTTCTATGAATTTCGAATAGAAATAGACACAAAATTAAAATAATTAACAAAAATATATATTTATTAAACTTATGATAATGACCTCACCCCATATATTGTGTGTACCTCTTTCCTGTAAGAGAGGATTTGATTCACCATAATTGTGGTGAGAAAGTTTTCCACTATTTAAATAGGATTTACAAACGTATAATCTAGGAAAGAAATAAATTACAGGATTTGACAGGATACTAATTTAAATATATACAAGAATATTCTAAGAATATGAATATCCTAATTGATCTCTAATTTATCTCTAATACCCCCGGCAAGCGGTGCGTGGGATGAATGCATACACACAGTTTGGAACGCAAGAATTCAAAAGCCGGTCTGGGAAGACTCTTCGTGAATATATCCGCAAGTTGTAGATGAGATGAGACGAATTGAGTAGATAGGCGACCCGAAGAGACTAACTCACAAATAAAATGACAATCGATGTCGATGTGCTTAGCTCGCTTATGAGAGACTGGATTTTGACTCCAAAAGATGGCACTTTTGTTGTCGCACAAGAGAACATGGAGAGTTTTGGAAGGGACACGAAGCTCACGAAGTAAATTTGTCAACCACACAGTTTCGGAAGCAGCACTAGCCAAAGCATGATATTCAGACTCACAGCTTGATCGAGAGACAGTAGGTTGCTTTTTAGCACTCCATGAGACAAGGTTACCTCCAAGAAAAATAGAATACCCATATGTGGACCGATGAGTTTCAATACACCTGGCCCAATCAGCATCTGAGTAAGCAACAATATTTGAATCATGTCGTCGATCAAAAGAGAGACCAAAGTGAATGGTTCCTTTGACATAGCGGAGAATGCGCTTAACAGCTGAAAAATGATCATCAGTTGGGGAATGTAGGAACTGACTAACGTGGTTGACAGCAAATGAAAGATCAAGGCGTGTGATAGTCAGATACTGCAAGGCCCCAACAATAGAGCGATAAAGAGTAGGATCAGAAAAGGGTTGACCAGTGCTGATTAATGATTCTCCAGCAGACAAAGGTGTGGAGACAGGTTTCGAGTCCACCAAGTCTACCCGAGCAAGGATATCGTGGGCATACTTCGTTTGTCCCACAAACAAACCAGATGAAGTATGTGTAACCTCAAGCCCGAGAAAGTAATTCAACTTGCCAAGATCTTTAATGGCAAATTCCTTGTGCGTGCGAGCAATCAGCGAACGGATGAGAGCAGGATCATTGCCTGTGACAACAATGTCATCAACATAAAGTAATAGAAAAATAACAGATTTGCCTCGATGAAAATAGAAAAGACAGGAATCCGAACGACTCTCAACAAATCCAAGACTGAGAAGAAAATCATTGAAACGCCGATACCAAGCTAGGGGAGCTTGGCGTAAACCATAGAGTGCCTTTTTTAGACGGCAAACGTGATTAGGAAACTGAGGATTCACAAAACCAGGTGGCTGAGCCATAAGAATTGGCTTAGGAAGAATGCCATTAAGAAATGCATTCTTAACATCCAGTTGATGGAGATTCCAGTTGAAATGAACAGCAAGAGCCAAAATAACACGGATTGTGGCAGCCTTCACAACTGGGCTGAATGTGTGAGAGTAATCTGTACACAGAATTTGAGTGAAGCCTTGAGCAACAAGGCGCGCCTTATAACGTTCGATAGAGCCATCAGCATGGTATTTGGTCCTGAAGACCCACTTTGAGCCAACCACATTACTATTAGGAGGTCGAGGAACGAGATCCCAAGTTTAATTGGTTCGAAGAGCATCCATCTCCTCTTGCATAGCGGCAACCCATTGAGGGGATTTCATGACAGATTTTACCCCGTGAGGTTCTGAACTAGCAACAAGCGCAGAAAGCAATGCAGTAGAACTGTAGAAGTAAGATCAACTGAATACTTGAGTTTGAAAATACCTGCTTTACCTCGAGTAACCATGGAATGTGATGGTTGAGGTACCAAAGCGGATGGTGTAGGAGGAGGCATTGGAGGCACATGTATCGATTCAGGAGCAGTGGGAGGCGGCACTAAAGGAGCCGGTGTAAGGACACATAACGTACACGGTGGAGAAATAGTAGGAGCATGCACCGAAATGGGTTGAACATTAGAAGACGACAACTGGGTTGAAGTAGGAGCATGATTGTCGCAAAAAGTTGAGAATTCCAAGAGAGATTGCTGTGAGGAACTCATATTACCTGAGAGAGGAAAAAGACGCTCATCAAACTAAGCATGCCGAGTGACATAGATGCGGGATGAGTCAGGATCGTAACACCGAAACCCTTTATAAGAGCTACTGTAACCCAAGAAAATACATGGAGTGCTACGCGGAGCCAGCTTATTAGGAGCATAATCACGCAAATAAGCAAACACACAGCAACCAAAAGGTTTAAAGTTGGCATAGTTAGGAGAGACCCCAAATAAAATTTCAAATTGCGATTTGTTGTCCAAAAGAGACGAAGGTAGACAATTAATAGTGTAAACCGCAGTAGCGAATGCATCAAACCAAAAACCAACAGACACATGAGCATGAAACATCATAGATAAGCCAATTTCAGAGATATGGCGGTGTTTGCGCTCAGCACGCCTGTTGATAAAAGGATATAAGTCCAATGATTGAAGAACAATTAAAGAATAAACAAGCTAAAGTATAAGCTGCTCGCCTGGCTGCTCGCCAGCTTGCTCGCCCAAGCCCTAGGTGACGAAGCAACAAGCCCATGTGACCAAGTTCAAGTTGCTCGCCAGGCTGCTCGCTAGCTTGCTCGCCTAAGCTATGAAGAAGCGAGGCAACAAGCCTACATGGCAAGGACCAAGTTGCTCGCCTCATTGCTCGCCACACTACTCGCCAGCCTGCTCGCTCGACTCAGTGGTGGCAAGGCAACAAGCTATGAAGCCAAGCCCAAGCTGCTCGCCTCGTTGCTCGCCACTTTGCTCGCCAGCATACTTGTTTGACTCAGAGGTGGCGAGGCATCAAGCCATGAGTCCAGGCCTAATGTGCTCGCCCCACTTCTCGCCATGCTGCTCGCCGGCCAGCTCGCCCTTCACTCCCAGGAATAAAGACACATAGATGTCCAAGAGCTTACAAGGAGTGCGTAGGTAGGTTAGGTTAAGGTTGGTGGAGCAAGTGACCAAGAGGATGACAAGTGGAGGACACTTGTCACCTCCAGAGGCAATGTGGCTTAAAATTATGCCACCTCACCCTCACAAGGGTATAAATAGTTGTAATAAGCTCATTTGTAAGGATCTGAAATCCTAATCAAGAAACAACATTACAAAAATTCTCTCTCTATTTTCTCTCTAGAAAACACAATATAATATCTAATTAATCATCTTAGATTATTGTTTGAGTGATTCTTAAAGATTGTTAGCCACATAAACTTTCGATTATTAAAATTGCTCAACAACGCCCATTCTGTTGAGGCGTGTATGGACAAGAAATGCGATGCAAAATCCCATCTGAACTCATAAAATCATGAACACGATTATTTACAAATTCACCACCCCAGTCAGATTGAAAACACTTAATTGATCTTGAAAATTGAGTGCATACAAAAGCATGAAGACGACTGAATACATCAAAGAACTCAGACTTGGCACTCAGAGGATACATCCAGGAAAACCGAGAATGATCATCAACAAATACCACATAATATCTAAAACCATCGGTAGATGCAACAGGAGCAGGTCCCCATAGATCACAATGCACTAAATCAAGAAACTAGAAGCACGTTTATCACTTAAGGGAAACGATAATCTTTTACTTTTGGCCATCTGGCACGGAGAGCACATAGTAGGATTTGGGAGAACAGATCTAACATTCAAACAACCCATTTTATTCAATAACGAAATGATACGAAATGGGACATGCCTCAATCTTAAATGCCATAAATCAAAAGAAGCACTGAAAATACTATTTTTTAAAGCTGCAACCAATGCTGGATGACCTCTTTCAAGCACATACAGTCCTTGTTCACACCTGCATTGAGCCAGAGTTTCCTTTGTGACTCGATTCTGAATAGCAAATGATGAATCAGAAAACACTACATCAACTGGAAGGTAAGAGGTTAACTTGCTGATAGACATAAGATTTTTCGTAATATGCGGTACAACTAAAACATCCAACATGCGGATATTAGGAGATATAGTGCGAGTACCACTATGAGAAATATGCAATGCTGATCCATTACCAACAAAAACACGACCATTACCAGTATAAGGCTCATAGGTGTCCAAATCAGAAACCTTGGACGTCATGTGTGCTGAGGCACCAGTGTCGACGTACCAATCTGAGGGTGAAGAATTAATAGTACACTGAGCATTGAAAGCATCGGCAAGGTGAGCAGACGGTGGAGGAGTAGCATTACATGCCTGCAAGAAACGAGGACATTTATCGGCATACTGCTCTCCCCGGCAAATTTGGCACTTGGGTATGTATGGCTTGCGAGGACCATTGGTATGGGTGTTAGGACGTCCCCCATTACTGCTAGAACCACGAGCGCCATGGGAGCCACCGCGATTTCCATGGGTGCCGTTGTTTGAGTTGTGACGATGAGAGAGGGCGAATCGGTTGTGCCCACGAGAACCATCACCACGGTCAGATGCATAGAAAGCAGCAGAAGCAGGTGTAGAACCACTGTTGTCAAGGAATTTGTTGAACAAATCATATTGATGCGCCTGATGTAACAAAACCGAAAAGGGAGGAATCGGTTCCATACACATGCGAGTGTCAGAGAAGCCCAGAAATTTCAAACCAAGGCCACGCAAAAACCAGTGGCTTTTGTCGGGTTCGGTCACCGGACGGCCAATAGCAGTGAGTTGATCACAAATTGATTTAAATTGAAGGCCATACTCAGTCACAGAAGAGGAGCCACGACGAAGGCCCAACAACTCCTCACGCAACTGATTTGCGCGAGAAGAGGAGGAATGAGCAAATACAGATTCAAGAGTGACCCACGCGTCACGAGCAGTTGTGCAGCCAACAACCTCCGACATCGACTCCTCGGTGAGCGTGGAAAGAAGGACACCAAGAATTTTCTTGTCGATAATACGCCAGGACACGAAATCCAAATTCGGAGTTTGAGAATCATCAGTGGTTGTGGTGGAAGGGGGAGGCACAGTTGTGCCATCGACATGGCCAACAAGGGCGAAAGCTTCAAGCATGGGGATCACCTGGTGTTTCCATAGAAGGTAATTGGTAGACGACAATTTTATGGTGATCATATGCACCATAGTAGCGATGGGGACCGGATCGCTGGAGTTAGTCGTCATAGGCAGAGAAGTCGTCATGAAAATGCTACGTAAAAGAAACTGCTGCAGAAAGGAAGAGAAAATTAGGGTTTGGGTGAATTAGGCTGATACCATGTAAGAGAGGATTTGATTCACCATAATTGTGGTGAGGAAGTTTTCCACTATTTAAACAGGATTTACAAACGTATAATCTAGGAAAGAAATAAATTACAGGATTTGACAGGATACTAATTTAAATATATACAAGAATATTCTAAAAATATGAATATCCTAATTGATCTCTAATTTATCTCTAATATTTCCTAACTTTAGGAGAAATTTACGCAAACAAATGGAAATGATTCGGACTCGTACTAAATCACACCCCAATAATATTTTTTTTAGCTTAAGTTAACATGCTCTAAATATATTCACACCTATCTTATTTCATAATTATTTGTACACTAAAAAAATCTTTTATATACAACATTCCTCAAATATTTAAATATTTACACAAATTATTTCATTAATTTTATAGCCACATTGCAATCAATTTATACAAAATATTCTTTAACATTTTGCTCAGTATATTTATGTTCATTTACATGTGCAAATATTAATCAACATGATCGGAGTACAAATTATACTCCCTCTTTCCACTAATTTGTGCATCAATAACTGGACACGAATTTTTAAAAAAATAGATAAAGTAAAAATAATGTAAATATATTATGGGAATCTACTTATGAAAAAAATATTTAATTATGATAGTTATAATTATGATGGACAAACACTTATATAGAAATTTCTACGGATCTAAGATCCATAAAAATATCCATACCCTTGCCCATTAACCCACAAATCCATAACCCATGACCCGTGACCCGTGACCCATGACATTAATTGACTAATATTCATTTCAAATTATCGTTTCACACTACGCCATTCTCTCTCCTCCTTCTCTCTTCTCGTTCTCTCTCCCGCTCCTCGGTTCCCGCGACTTTCTCTGACGGTTTTCTTCAGATTTTCCGGCGGTTGCAAGTGATTTTCCATTCCTTTTAAGATTCGTAACTCTTATTTCATCCTTTCTTCTCACTTTTGTGTTGATATTGCTGTGTTGACTTCTTCGCGACAAGGCAAGTGAAAACCTAGGTTTTCTGGTTTTTAAATGCTTTTATGTTGATTATTGTAGTCGCGTTTGTGATTTTTACTTGTTTCGAACTTGTTTTTCCGTTTTGTTCATCGTAAGGTTTAGTTTTAGTTTTTTTTCTTTTTTCAGTTTTGCATTATTGTTGCTGATCTCCAGATTTTGTTGCATGTTAATGTTCTGGTTTATTTTTGTTTTTGTTAAGCTTGATGATCATTTGGTTGTGCTGTTTTTTTGTTTTTCATGTTTGTAACATTAAAGTTTTTGGTAGTAACATATATTGTTACTATATTGTAACATATATGTACGTATTTTGTAACACAATTTCTGTGCATGTTATATTTATTTTATTATGAAGTTTTGTTAAATCTGTAACACAATGTTCATATTTTTGTAACATATTTTCTATTTTTGGTCTTATTAGTTGTTATTTACATATTTTTTCTTCTGTTTCATTTTAAGTTTTGTATTATCATGTTTATATTCTGTAGTAATATGCATATATTTTTGCTTTTTAACATCTATTGATTAGTAACACAGTTTGGATGGATAGTAACATGAATTATATTGTTTAGTAACATCTATTTTGTTGAATTGTAACACAACTTATTATGATTCCAGAAGTGTTATCCTTTTTATTTAGTGCTGAAATTTTTTATAATTATTGAGTAGTAACACATTTTACTGTTTTAGTAACATGTTTAAGATTATTTAGTAACACACATATTATTTAATTGTAACATAAATAAATTGTTTCTAATGTTTATTTCCCTTTTTTAACAGAATATACAATGACTTCAGATGATTCTCCTGTTTTCCTGTTAGAAGGCCCTGCTGCACCATCGGGGAGGCAGGGCAGGCCTTCTAAGGGTAAAAGTACCGCCCTCGTCACTATTTCTTCGCAGCCGTCCATGTATTTTTATTAGTCTTTGTGTTTCTTGCATTTTATGTTACATATATGTATTTTTATATTTTAATGCTCTTTTATTTTCTATTTTGAAGGGATTGTACTCCTCACTCTAGACCAACTGCTTTATTTGTGCTTCTTCGGATTTTAAACGAGGCGCAGAAAAAAGCAATAAAGAGTATTGGTTTTGGTGGGCTTTTAAATTTAAATCTTCCCAGACTGTGTGGTTATCCCATGTTGAGGTGGTTGGTTGAGAACTTTAATCCTCATAGTTGACAGCTATCAGTTGGGCATTCTAGGAGTTTTGTCATCACATCTGATGATGTGCATGACATATTTATGATTCCTAGAAATGCTGGCCAAGAGGTTGAGGTTTTTAACAGTGGAGAAGTTAATATTCTGCTTGAGAAGTATTCCGCATTGTATGATATCAGGGCGTCTTCGAGGTTATCTTCACTCGCTGATCTTTTCAGAATGAGGTTGAAGGATGGATGTGATGATTTTAAAAGGTTATTTGTGTTTTTTTGTCTTTCTTCATTGTTTACTCCAGCTGCAAATCATTCAGTTTGCAATCATGTCATATTTAAGTCTATTGTTGATGTTAGTCGAATTGCGAAGCTTGATTGGTGTTCATATGTGTTTTCAAAGTTGTGCGAGAGTGTTGAGTCTGTCCGAAAGAATGGAGCCCACAATGTAACTGGTTGTTTGTTGATTCTTCAGATTGCCTATCTGCATAGGATTAAATGACGTGGTGTTGATCTGCCTTGCTCCATCCCATTGATACAACATTGGGATGCAGAGAACATGCACCTTCGTTGCAAGCAAGAATCTGATGCTGGCTTGTATGGTGATGGTGATTTGATTTTGGATACTTATCCTGTGACAAGAAATGGCGCTTCGAGGATTTCAGCTGAGGTGAATTTGAAGACCTCTGTTTCTGGTAAAGTTGAGGTAATACACACTAACCCTTATATTATTGAATGTTAACATATTTTATAGGTTTTAGTAACATATATTTTATTTTTAGTAACAATCATATTACTGAATATTAATTTGTTTTACCCAATAATATGTATATTAATTAATTGTAACATTAATATTAGTGAATAGTAACATAGTGTTTTGAATCCTGTAACATATTTTTTTAAATATAGTAACATTAATTTTATTTAATAAGTAACATATTTTATTAAATATAGTAACATTAATATTATTGATTAGTAACATAGTGTTTTGAATACTGTAATATAGATTTTGTAAGTGTAGTAACATTAAATATCTTATTTTAGTAACACAATCATTTTAATGTAGTAACATATATTATTGGTTTACAGTAACATATTCTCTAATTTTTGTAGTATTATATTTTGGTGTAGGCTGTGCAATTCAAGCTGGAGAATTTGTTGAAAGAAATAAACCAATCGTCATCTGGTTTTATAACTAAATTGTCTGAATTTAACAGCAACTTGCCTGAATCTAATCCGAATTCTGATTCTCAGTTTTGGGGAGACGAGTCCTTTCTTAGTATAGTTGATGATCTTGTTGAGAATTTCATTAGTGCAAAAGATTTATCAGATGCACCTAATTTTGAATTGTTTCCTGATAGTCATTTGTTTAAATATCGTTCTGATAATCCAACTCTTAAGGGTGATTAGATTTTGGGAGAAAATGTTGAAGTTGGTGTAACAGGGAAAATTGAAGTTGGTAGGAAAAAAGATTTGTCTAAGGACGTTGGTGATGAAGGTGCGAGAAGAAGAAGGAAATAGAAGGGAAAAGCTGTAGTGGAGAGCGAGGAGTAGGCTGAGTACGTTGATGTTGATTCTGAGAGTGAGGATGAGAAAGTTTCTGAAGAGGGTGAAAGTGAGGAGTTGCAGGAAGAGGAGGGAGATAGAGGAGATGGTGATCATGAGGAAGAACTTGGTGGAGAGGAGGAAGAGGAAGCAGAATTAGAAGAAGAAGCTGATGTAGAAGAGGAGGAAGAAATAAAAGAGGAGGGAGAAAAAGAAGAAGAAGCAATTGGTGATGAAGAAGAAGTAGGTTTGGAGGAAAATGCTGGTAATGAAGAAGAAGCAGTTGGTGATGGATCTGAGAGTGAGAACAGGAGGAAGATGATCGAGATAATGAAGCCGATGTAGAGGCTGAGAAGGCAAAAACTTTGGAGGATGAAGAGGTTGTTGTTTTTTATCAGCTTGTTTCAAGTTTTGGTCCGCCACATGGGTTTTTGAGCCCTCTGTTTATGGTTGAGAAGAAAAATTTGGTTGGGTTGGAGCGCTATGAGAGCGAACTTGTTGATTACATTTTTCACTACAAGGATAATCTGCTGTAAGTTATTTTCTTTTTTGAGTAACACTGATTTTTATATATATTAACATATTAAAGTTAAGTATGTAACATTATTCTTTGAAAAAATAAAAGTAACATACATATTTGTTATATAGTAATATATAGTACTGTAACATGTAACATGTTACTTATAATATAAAATAATTTATTTTTTATTCTTTTTTATCTGTGTAGCATGTATATTAATCCTTTTTTTTATTTTCTTTTTTATTAGTGAGGAGTTTTTTCTGTCTAAAGACGAGATGTATCTTGTTTCACGGGAGGATATGCTTGTTGATAGAATTTGCTAATGGTGTATTTATGTGGCTATTATAACATGTAATCCTATCAAACAATAATCCAAGAAAATGTGTTCTTGGATGGATAATATAGAGAGAGAAAGTAGAGAGTTTAGAGAGAGAAAATAAATGTGTCTTATGATTAAGTTGTTCTGAGAATGGTAGAAGAGAGGCCTATTTATAGGTGTGCAAGTGTGAGATG
>JAPKLY010000720.1:0-15537 GCA_026898435.1 Prunella vulgaris | reverse complement strand
TTCTACACAAGCTGGCGACCTTCTTAGCCTTGAGATAATTCCGTGATAATCCTTGGATAGTTCGCCTATCAACAATACTGACAATGCTTCCTCAGACCGATATTGCTCACAATATTCTGAATGCCATTTGTTATATTTCTTCCTGTGGAAGCAATGTATCGTCGTCTAGTTCAAGTTTGTCTCATTTTGTGTTTGGGTTGGACTACAGCGTAAGTTTTCAAATATTTCTTTTTTTTTTCTTTTGTAATGTCATTTTTAAATTTATTTATCCTCTTTATTTTTTTCTGTAGAGGCCTTTGAATGACATTTTGAGGAAGCAAGGTTCTTTGTTGGATAATAAAAGTCATGTTTTTGGAGGTTGGAGAAGTAGGGTTGAGTCAACGTCAATTTAGAGGCTCCTGTCTGCTGATTTAGTAATTAATTTATGATAGAGTAACACTTCATATTTTATATAGTAACATATTTTATTAGTAAGAGTAACATATATATATATTATTGCCTACTTTTTTTCTTTTTCAGATTTTTCTTCCTTTTTGTATCTATGAACACTATGTTGTTGCTGTTTTTAACTTCAATGTGGGCAAGATCCAGTATTTGGATAACAGAATTCATGTTGATCAGAGTTCATATGATGATTGTCTATTGGTTCTGGTTAGTTTTTAATTTTTTTTATTTTTGTAATGAATTATTTTATATAATTTGTAGAGGAAGTGTATGGCGAAGTTTCTTCATGAGGTGAAGCATCCCAAGGCTGATCTTGTTAAAAAATAGATTCAGACAATGAGGCTTTTAATGGAGGTCTAGTGAAAACAACAAGGACTGTGGTATTTTTCTAATTAACCATATTTTGAATTTTCAAGGGGATTTGTATGATATGCCACACTTGATGCACGTAACACGGTTTTTATGATTTTGTAACATAGATTATATAGTTTAGTAACATATCATTTTATATATATTCTAATACCTTTTTTTATAGGCTAATTCCAAGATATTTTTAAGGGCAAGTTACTGTTCCAAGTTTATTACTTCAAACATGAACAAGTACAGAAACATTGTTTTGAAGAAGGTGCATGATTTTTATGTGAACAAACCGGCTCTGTTGGCTGCTTCGAAGAAACAGGGTTCACCAGAGAAGAAGCGGAAACGTGCAACTGTTATCTATACAAAGAGAAATTTGAGATCGAGGAAGAAAGACTGAGTTTTTCTGTGAATTTAATTTGATAAATTTGAATTGTTTGTGTTTGTGGCTATGAATTTGGTGGCTGTGAATTTGGTTGATGGTCTGAACTTTGGTTTTGATACTTTGAATTTGGTTGGTAGTCTGAACTTTGGTTTAGTTGGGGTAAAAAAAATTTGAATATGGGGGGCACATATATTGGTGGCACTGATCTTTTGATGTTGAAAATTGGGGTAGTTTTTGGAGTTTTTGTTGTAAAGTTTATTGTATATGGGGGTAGTTACTGCAGTTTTTTGTTGAATTGTTGATTATATATTTGGGTAGTTTCTGCAGTTTTATTTTGGAATAATGTACAGTTTATTATCTTTGTTTATATGCTTATTTATGATATTTGTTATATTTTTGTTCACAGGATTATTTTAGTAATACTTATATTAGAAATTCATCCATCATAAGGTATATATTATATATAAAAATTATATGGTAACACATTTTTGTTATATATTGTAACATTAATTTTTTTTTTATAAAAATCAGTTTTTTTTATCAAATGGGGAAGTACAAAGGAAGACTATGAAGGTAATTTTTAATTTTATTTTACATAGTATTATTTACATAATAGTAACATAAATTTAATTGAATAGTAATATTGGATCAAGTCAATAGTAACATATAAATTTATTTAGTTGTGAAATTTTTTCTAAGACATAAAAATTATTATTTTATAGAGAATATAATCAATTTTCAACGTTTTTAAAGATTTATATTGATATTCTTTTAAAATCTTTAAATGTAACACTAATATATATTATATAGTAACATTCACAAAAGTCACTTGTAACATATTTTTTTAATCAAATTTAACCCAAATATTAAGTTTGAAAATGCTCTTTGAACTTAATTTTATACAAAGAGTAACATATATTTAATTGAGTATTTACAAATTTTTAATAAATTACATTTTATTATTAGTTGTTCTGCTCAAAAAGCAACATGCTTATAATTTGATAGTAACACAGAGTGTCAAAATTTGTAACATTGGCATAAGGTATCTGTAACATATTCCATAGTAACACAGATTGTCAAATTTTGTAACACTGACATCAGAGAACTGTAACATATCCCTGTAGTAACAGAATTTAATCATTTTAATAACAAAAACAAAAGTCAACAGTAACATATTTATATATTAACACAGTTTAATCATTTTTGTAACACTAATTTAAGGTAATAGTAACATATCCAAATAGTAACACAAATTTATCCATTTTCTAACACTGAAATAAGGCATTAGTAACATAATCTTCAACACTAAAAATTATAAATGCAGTATAGAGAATGAGTTTTATATCAAATGAGCATTTGGTGTTTGTGTGCCATATTCAATTGGCAGTTTTTTCTTCTTTTTTTGAGTTCCTTTGAAGTGACTTTTTATTCTAGCTTTCCTTCCCTTTGTTGTTGAGCGTCTAGGGTCTCGTATTTCAACTTCTTCCACAATTTCTGCTGATTTTTCTGGTTGTTGTGTTGAGTTAAACGCCTTTGCCTTCATTGAGTCTCTTTCCATACTTTCTTCTAGCATTTTTCTTGTTTCAGCATCTCTCTCGCACTCCAATATAAGGTTGTAGCTCCTCCTAGCCATTTGATGTCTCAATGGAATTGAACTTTGTATCTTTCTTGCTTCCATTGCTGTGTTTTTTTCCCAAATTTGTAACTTTGCATCCTTTGTCCACCTTGTACGTATGTATTCACTCGGTATTTCTTGTACCGAGTTAATATGCAGCACACGTATGCAGTGGTAGCACAATATGCTACACTCTTCAAATTTTTTGCAGCTGCACTGTATTCTAATCATCATTTGTTCAAAAATTACCCTATGTGCTTCTCCTTTTACCGTTACATCATAAAAAAATGTGGTATCTTCTCTTGCAATCTCCTGTGATGTACAAGATAGACTCCTTAGGAATTCGTTCTCAAATATTTTGAAAATGGTCAGCGTGTAAACTTCTTCATCATGTTTCACTATTCCGTTAATCATCAAACTTGACTCAGGCATAATACGCTGACACTGGAACTCGTCATTTGTTTCGTTTGTTCTCCAAGCTTCGACTGTTTTGTTGAATATTTCATAAAACTCAGTCAAACCTGTGGTCTTTCTTGAATTGAAAGATATTGAACTGTTTGTACTGTCACTTCGCTGCGATGATCGTATTCCAGCTGAAAAGAATTCTTGCTCAATCATACGCCATTTTTCTTTTAAATTGTAGAGCCTTTCAAACCAAGTATTGTTCTGCAGGTAATAATCATTAATCATTTTTTCCAGCAATTTTCAAAGTCCTCCCTATCGACACATCCGGATAGGCACTTTTTGAATGAATCTTTAAATTGGGTGTTGCTCTTTAACTGTGCAAACATGCTCATTGCATTCTGGTGTAGGTGCCACAAACACAATCTGTGCCTTGTTTCAGGGAAAACCTTTTGTAACACAGATTATATAATATAGTAACACATAATATACTCTTAGAGTAACATAAATATTTGGTAACACATATTTTAGTTGAAGAGTAACACAAATTTATAGTAACACTCTATTTAACTATAAAGTAACACTAATTTATATTTTATGTAACAGAAAAATATTATCATACCTTTTCTATTGACTTTGAAATTGCTAGGTCCTGGTCAGTGAATATTGTTACTGGAGTCTTCCCAGCCATTGATTTCTTGAACATCATGAACAACCACTTGAAAGTTTCTATTTTTTCATCTGATAAAAATGTTATTCCAAACATAGTATTTTTCAAGTGGTTGTTTATTCCTACAAATGGCGCACATATGAGATCATACCTGTTAGTCTTATAAGTCGTGTCGAATACCAAAACTTCACCGTATATATTAAAATAGTCTCTCATCATTGAGCTTCTCCAAAAAATGTTACTCAACCTCCCATCTTCATTCATCTCTAACTTGTAGAAGAACTGAGGTTCCTCTTCTGATTGGATCTGTATCAATTTCATGAATTTCTTTGCATCACCCCTCTATGTTACTTCTTTTAGTACGGTTCACATAGTTTAGATGGTCTTTCATCGTGTGTCCAAACTGCTTTCCTCCTCCAGCACTATAAGCTAAGTAACGAAACGAATCTGCTGATTTTATACCAAATGATAACATGTCTTCAATTGATTTAGCCTTTCCACCCGTTATAGTTCTCTCAGAACGATGCAAATGATTCCATTATTTTCTTGTCAGTTGATGATTGTGCTCCATTATGTGTTTTGATATTTCATACTTTCCACATTCACTTAATCTTGCCCTCATCATTACCTTGCATTCTGTTCTTGTCCCTCCAATATTTCTTTTTGTGTTTTTCTCCTTAACCACTATTTCATCTCCTGGACGTCTTTTACCTTCATTAGAGCACACATAATTTTTTGATAACAACACCTTTTTTCCATTTGTTGACCATGTTTCTGTAGTTTTGCGTACACTAAATCCAACTGAACGGGCATGTGCACAGTATAATTTGTAGATTTCATCAATGGTGTCTCTTTTCATCCCAAGCAATGAGTCACTGTATTCTTTACTATTAAAGTTCTCTCCTTCATTTTCTTGATCAGGTGGATTATCTGACCCCTCTATGTTCCCATCAGTAGATTGTAGATCAGTGTTTTCTTCATTATGTATTCCTGCAATATAATATTTATAGTTAAAAACATTAATTATGTCTATGTGTAACACTATCTATTATGTTTAGTAACACATAAATTTGAACAATGTAACATGTTTTTAATGAATAAAAGTAACACTATTTATTATGTAACAGATAATATTGTATCAGATTTCATATTTTCTCAGATTTTTAAACATTCAGAATATGTATTTTTACATAGTAACACATAATTATATTAATTAGTAACATATAGGAAAGAAAACAGTAACATATTTTAAGTAATTATTTTTTTATAGGTGCAAACTATCTGTATATTACTAATATTTATTTTTATTTATGAGTGACATAAGTAATGGAAGAGAGTAACATATGAATTGAAGACAGTAACATATAACTCAATCCAGTAATTTGTAACAATGTGTAGGTCATAAAGTAACATTAATATGTTCATTGAGTAACATATGGAATTGAAGACAGTAACATATAACTTAATCCAGTAATTTGTAACACTGTGTAGGTCATAAAGCAACATGAATATGTTCATTGAGTAACATATGGAATTGAAAACAATAACAATTAACTCTATCCAGTAATTAGTAACACTGTGTAGGGCATAAAATAACATGAATATGTTCATTCAGTAACATATTTTTCCCATCTAGGGAATTGTAACACTAGTAATTTTATTTTGTAACACACATATTATGAATATGTAACATATTTTTAAAATTCATTCCACATGCATGTGTTACTATTTGATTTGTGTTTGTGATGTTACCTGTTGTTGTAGAACCTATAGAATTTGGTCTTTCTATTATTTGGCAGTCTGGAAAGTAATCATCCATGTTTCTGCTGTATTTTGGACTCTAATTACTTCAAAATCTTCTTCTGAATGTCATTTTTGAGATTTCGATTAGTTTCCTGCTTCTTTCGATCGGAATCCTTTCCTTGTTGCTCGTGAATTCGTCTTTTTTCTGATGCGCTGTTGTGGATTTTGGTGAGTTTTTGCGTTTTAAATATGCAATTCGCAAATTTTGGTACGAGAATTGGGTGTATTTGGTAAGATCCGGGAATGACCCGGTTTTTCGCCTGACCCTCGGATGCCCCGCGAATTTTTAAAGGATCTGGATTTTACGCTTGTTTTTGGTAATTTCTACTGTAGAAATTTCTATGCAAGTGTGCCTCATAATGATGTTAATTTTTATAAAAAGAAACGGCATATTCTTGTGGATATATGAAAAAGAAATAGTACATATAAATTTATTTAATGGATGGAATCGAAAAAATACTTACCAATAATGTATTATAGATCCTGCATTAATTTTCTCAGGATAATTGCACATTGTTATTGATATATATATATATATATTCTTGCTCACGTCATTAATTGGAAAAAAAATTATACAAATAAATTTTATTACGTAACTTTTTATATATTTTTATCCCCTATCCCACAAAAAAATTAATATTGTTACTTGTAAGAGTGTCATTTAATTAAAAAAGTTCTCATTGCACAATGTTAGGAGTAGATTTTATATAAAAATAATTTAAAATAAGAAAGAACTTTACATAATGGTTCAAATTTTAAGTTAATTTTCAAATTTAGACTTCATTTTTTTAGTATTATATCTCACATCAAGATCTATAATATATTTTGATTTTTTCTTCAATTTAAGCTCTAATTTTATTATCTTTGTCTCGATTCAATGCTCAATCTATTTATCTTTATTTTTTTAACTCTCCAACATAATAAAATTTTTGTATTTAATTAATTTTTTAGATATAGTATACCAAATTAAATGTAAATAAATAATTTTATGTACGTACTTAGATATGCTTTAAAAAATTAATATTTCTGGTTAAACTATGAAATGAAAAGAATTCTTTTTAAGTATGTCAAATAGGAATATTAAACAAAAATTATAATTCTTTTAATTTGATATATTATATTTTAAATTTTGATTCGAAATGAAAATTTATTATATTTTAAGTTTCTTATAAAAAATTTAAATTGGAATAAAGACAAATGGACTAGGTCTTGAACTGAGATTAAAAGAATAAAATTAAATCTTAATTTCAAAAAAACTAAAATGCATAACTTGGTTCGAGACGCTTCAAAATTGAGAACTTAAATTGGGACTCAACCTAAAAATTGAGTCCTAAAATAAAATTCTTTCGATAAGCTTATCATAATACAATTTTAAATTATTACACGTTCGATCAAAAGTATCCAAAATCTCATCAAAAATTGGGATTAATAAAATCTAGAATAATATCCATATAATATCATTGACTATTGATACTCCTAATGAGATTTTTAATATTTCTGGACAATGTTCTAAAAGTCGGCGGCTAGTCGCTTATCGGTCCTTAATCGATCTAATTTACACTAAATTGCAAAAATAAATTTGGTGTAGTAGTTTGTGCTTAGAGTTGATTAGCCAGACTAGATACCAACTACGTCGGTTCCCGACTAAAATCCTCTCTCTCTCTCTCTCTCTCTCGGTAGGGGAGCGTTCCGCCTTAGGGGGAAGCCTCCACGCGAGCAGCGGTGGATGATAAGTTCAAAGTTTCGTATTGGGCGACCCAGGATCTCATCCAATTTCATGTGTTAAGCATGTAACAGGGTTTGCTTACTAATTATTTATTTGTTAAATGATAAAAATACCCTACTTTACATCTCATTTCTTGAAAATGCTTTACTTAAGAAATGATTTTCGAAGTGAACCTCCAAAAGGAGATCCTATTAGTGAATCATCTAAATTTCCCTGGGTTTTGCAACTCTCAAATACGTTAAATTCGAGCATGCACGAGATAAGTATAAGTCATATACTAAGGCCTTTAGCCCTCAACTGTAAAAGAAAGGGCTTTTGTTGTCCCCGTGTATTCGTTTCCAGATAGGGAATTCTCCATCCCCGCAAAGGCTCGTGTGCTGTTGACCATACCCGCCACAATTCTCTTGAAGAAAGAGAATAGATTAGACCAATATGGAATTACAGAATCTCGATCAGGGGAACGTCAGACGAACATCGAGGGTGGCATAACACGTAGGAAGGAAGTTCTGTCAAAAGCATTGGCATTGGATTTTTTATTTGTGTACCCAGGGATCTCCGGTCTAGAAAGAATGTCTATTTAGAGCGACTCCTTTGGTTGTTTTGTTTAAAGTCTCTTTGTTTTTTGTCTTCTTCCTGCATAGAAGAACGCAACTCTTTCAAGAACTTGGATTGGAGTAGTAGGCGCTATGAAAAATGACAACTCTCGTGTACAATCAACTATGAATTCATGCCGCGACAAGTTTCGTATAGTGATAACACTTTCTCTTTCTTAGCCCTCCGCCCCCCTTGTATAGTAAGGGGGACTCTGGTTGCGCGGCTTTTTCTTTTTTTCTTATAGGGTTTTATCTGACTTGGCTCAGCTTGACCTACTTGCCTCAGTGGTTAGAGTATCGCTTTCATGGCGAGAGTCATTGTTTCAAATCCAATAGTAGGTAAAACCAGCCGAAACCCTTGCTTTTGCCAACATAACAACAAGCACGGACTGGCAGTAAGGAGTCAACTAAATGACCAAAGCATCAGTTTCTCTAATTACTTAGCCTTCTTCGACCGCCTTGACACCAACATATCAAGGAACCCCACCCCGTCCCAAATAGATGAATAAGAACAAGCTGAATAAAGGCGAGAGAGAGAGAGAGAGAATGTGTTGATACTCAGCTCACCTCCTCTCTTCCACAATTAAGTGAAGACCTGTGATGCTGGTAATCTTGTTTTCAGTCTAGCCCCGTCTTGATGTATGCTTATTTTCAACTCCCTGAAGCATTTCATTGATTACTACGCCCTTCCTCGTCTCTGGGTGCCTAGGTATCCATCGTAAGCCTTTCCTCATTTGAACCTCGCCCTTATTGCCCTTATAAAAATCTTATAAATTCTAAAATCAATTACAAATAAGGCTATGCCATCCTATGGTGCTACAAGATCTTCACATCACCGATTTCGAACAACACTCTATGAGAATTCTGGAATGGAGTTTTGCATGTAAATCTGCCTATTTTCTTTCCAGGGCTTGTCTCCCTTTCCGTCAATGATCTGTCCAATAAGACACATGATTGGTTTTGCTGCTGGTATAGGTTCTCGTGGATGACAACCGATTAGTAGTCCCCTATTTTCTTTTTACATGAGTCATGTTCACAATAAATCCATAGCAATGGGCGAAGGGTGGGATTCACCATTACGCAACGCTTGCTGGTAAGATCTTTTTGGGCTATGGTTGGAACTGCCATTTCAGATATGTATGAAGGAATGGTAACGGAAACTGTGCCCTTTGTCGTTTGCTGGAGGATGTGATTTGGATGAGGCTATGGCATTCAATAGCGGGGAAAATCACCGTTCAGTTGCATGGATAGGTCCACTTCCACAAGAACCCTTGCAAAGTGTCCGTACATCCCATTTAGATCGCGCAATGTGTGATGCCCATTTTCTGGATCTCTGGACTTCTTTCGCCCAAGTTGTTTCGGAACAAAAAAAAAGACGGTTTTTCACACAACTTGCTCATAGTGCAGGTCCCACTTGTATATTGCATTTGGCTGAAGAAGCATCAGACATGTTGGAGTTCTTACCTTCTTGGGACTCCATGGACCAAGATCTTCTTTTATTATATGGTCAATACCGATCCACTTCAGCAGATCATATGGATGTAGAAAAAGCTTCACATTTTGATCGTGTGATCCCGGGAGAATTCGATCTCTTCAATCTCCGAATACCACCTAAATAACTGCGGCCAGAGAGTCAAATAGGTCGGGAAGAAAGAGTCTGAGGTCGGGTTGGACGACATTCATCTTGGTTGGTCCCACCATCACTAGAGATTGAACATATATAGTTTATTTCTTCTAAAAGATTCAACTCACTATCTATTTCACTATTTTGTGAAAGAAAGGCCCGACTTTGGCCTTTTAAATAACCTGGGAAAAAAGAAGTATTCAAAGGTTTCAAATTGCTATGGATCTCTAACTCTAATGTCTGGGCATGTACTAGACTGGTCTCTAGAGAAGATACTTCCGTTGAATGTCATTTTTTTTTGTTTTTTTAAGTTAGTGAGCAATCATACGGACATAACAGAAGGTATGCATAGCAGGGAGTTTAGTTTTCAAGTCATATGTTGTGATTTTGAAAGTGAAAGCTTTGACCTACTCCTGCTCTGGAATACGTTATGAACCCATCCACGTCTTTTGAATGAGATTTTGACTTGGGTACCTTTCATCCATTCCATTGTAGGAAAGGGAAATGTCGCTGACACAGTAGACGCTTAAGTACTTTAGTCGGCAGGCTTGTTGCCACTTCATTCATATGTATGGTAACTGAGGCTGCCTCGTCGTCTGATGTTAGTATCCCCTCATCGTAGTCGACAACTTCTGGCACGGAATCTGATGTTCGCTTCCATGTATTGGCTTTTAGAGTGCCGATAGAACTCTATGTGTAGATAGCTCTTGGGGTTCAGAGATAGCACTTCAAATAGTGAGTAGTTGAGAGTGTTCTAGAATATATATACCACACACTCTAATTGGAGTTCAAGGCATTATTGAACTTACGGGATCCTTCTTTTCATTTTAATTTATTCTAGAGGTTTGCCGCTAAGTCGGATGATGTCCCCGAAGATAAATAGAGAACTCGGTTTTTTGCTGCAGGGATAGGATAGGGCGGGGCACCTTTTCATTCCTGGAGGTGAAGGCCTTATTATCTCCTCCTTCTGGTAACAGGAATCTGTCTAACCTCTATCGATCATCTGAAAAGGGTCCTCTTTTATTTTTTTCGATTCTCGGCCATATGTCCTCTTCTCCTTTGGACCCTTGTTTGATTGGGAAAGGCCGGACGGAGCTGTGGATGCTGAGTCCTTTCCGAAGAGAAAGGATTCACTATCTCTGTCTCGAAGTCACTATTTTCTTCAGTGAGTATTGAAACTATTTATTACTCAAAACTGCCCCCAACCAGCTTAAACTATTAGGTAGGCTTTCCATTCAAGATATTCAATCCAGGACTGGATTTAGTGCTTATGGACTAACCTATGTTGCTTATGTTGACCTATTATGTTTATGTCGAACCAGTTATTTCTTAGAATTAGACCAATCGACATTCGTTTATATGCCTCCTATAAAGAAAGATAAGAGCCCTCTACAAACAAAGATTTTCGACTCGACTGTATCGGTCGAGCCAACTTTCTGAGAATAACTAGTATTTCTTTCATTGAAAAATTCATATTTTGGATTTAAGTTGCGTTTACTACAAATGGGCTGAGCCCGGATGAAAGGAAACTTTCACGTCCGATAGAGAAGTGGGAGATTGATTCGGTTAAGTAGTTAAGGCCATTAACCTTTAAATTCGTTGGAATCGCTAGTAATCGCGGATCAGCATGCCAGCATTGCAGCTCTTTCAGAGTGGGGGTCATTCTCCTAAAAATAATAAAGAGTAAAGAAGTACTTTGTTCGAATCAACGTGTGTCACGAATGAGATTGATTCTCTTTTTCTCTTTCTATCTGACTCCCTATTTCATAAAGAGAAAATGGCCCTATTACACTCTACACCGCACCTCTCTTGCATGATTTTTGTTTGACAAGGCTTCTCAAATTGTACACTCCTTTTACCTCCATTGACACCCATTCTTTCTCTTTTTGACTAAAGACACATAAGCTCTTTTTTATTTCTTTCTTTTGGTCGAAGATATCAAGAGGCAAAGCAAAATCGTGAGAAGCATCGACATCAAATAAATTGCAAAATGAAGAGTTAATAGGTTTTAAAATGCTCATTTTACTCTCCAAGGTGTCAGTTGATACTTCTTGATCTTTTTCTTCATTGTTCCTCACGTCCATCAATGGACATTCCTCTTCCTCTTCTTTGACAATAAGATTGTCGTCTTTATCTTTCACCTGGCTTGGATCCGCTTTCTCCTTTTCAACTCTGCACCTATAATCACAATTAAAAGAAGAATCATCATCAATAACATCATAAAGATGATAAGTGAATATTAGAATAGAAGGGGTCAAGAGAATTCTCATGAGTTTGTTGGACACAAGGGTCAATGGATTTGTATTTAAGCTTATTGTAGACGTCAAAATTGACTTCTTCTTCTTCTTCTTCTTCTTCTTCTTCTTCTTCTTCTTCAGGAAAGCTCTAAATAAGATCATAGTCTACTTACTTATCTTCATCTTCTCGGTCCTCTTCTTGCTCTTGTCTTTCAATTCCTTTTCTTCCTCAACTTCTTCTTCTTTTTCATTCTCCACCTCATCCTTTTCTTCTTTAATGCAACTTCAAGCAATATTGTGATCTAACTCTCATTGGCTAATATCGAATGAAGATCTATTTTTCTCAATTTTACAATTCTTTCCGTAGCCAAGTTTATGAACACGAATTTGTAAATCATGCATTTATTTTTCAAGATCAAGACCATCAAATGAAGATCTTGCTTGTTCGATCTTCTTCCATATTTTTGCGGCTTGTTTAGAGCTCTCTATATAGGCCGCTAATATTTCTTGAGCTTTGGAGGATGCTTCCATATATCTCGAATCTTGATAATATGAAGGAACTTGTGGCATCTGATAATAATAATCGAGATTTTTCCTATTACTGTGGCCAACTTCTTCTTGTTGTGAAGGATATACCATACCATTTTGATCATAACATTAAATTCCATTAGTATTGATAATATCCATCTATCTTTTCAATAGAGCTCACACCTACACAAAAGATCAAGTATCAAATTTAAACAAATAAAATAAAAATATTATCAACCAAATTCAACTAATACTAAATTACACCTAAACCAACCTAATCACCAACAACGACGACATAAACTTGGCCGTGTTTTTTGTCTTGAACTTGGTCAAATGTTGTGGCTTCAAACATGACAAACTTGGTCAAATATTGTGGCTCCACACATGATATTTCTTACAACCACTTCAATTTTTCTAATTTCCACTTCTGCACGAAATTACTTGCATCAAATTTGCTTTCAATTCCAATTTACTTGTGGGCTTCTTCATTTGGGCCGAAAATTAATTTCACGGACCATCTCCATTTGGGCGGAAATTGTTGCACACGTTGGATCTCAAATTAATTTAATGGGCCACTAATTATAAAAAATAATAAGCCCATTTAATTTCTAATCTCAATCGTTCTCGACTCACTTTCTTTCAACGAATTCTCAATTAATTGTATGATTTGATTTAAAAATTTCTCAATTTCCTACAAAATAAATAGCAAATACCCTTCTTGGCGATTATGCTCAATTAATTCAATTAATATAAGTAAATTCATGAAATCATATAAAATTATGCACATTAAGTAAACTAATTTCAAGTAATTATTACACTAATCACAAACATATATTGTTGAATGCTTTATTTCTCATAATTTCTGGATGAGGTGTATCGATTAGATGGGGATCGTTTTGATTTTCTCTTCCAATCCAATGACAAATCTTTTACAATTCAATGGTTTAAGGAGAGAAAAGATTGGTGATTAGTAATGTGGAGTTTGACTGTTGTGGATGGCGGGAATGGTTGCATCTTAAAAGGAGAGGAACTACAATTGGAGAAGCTATTGTGGAAACTCAAGGTAAATTAATGGACTTTAAATGTCAAAGTATAGAGATAGGAGGAAGGATCCAAGTTTTGTTGAGTGATATAAGAACATATTTCAGCCTTGTAATTGAAAACTAATTTTGTTTTAGGTTTTATGGGTGATTTTCTTATGTAAAGGTGTAGCTCAAACTTTTTAATAATAATCTTGTAATTTTTTGCGATTAAAAAAGTTTTTTTTTCATGATAAAAATATATACTTTATGAAATGAAGAATTAAACTCTATATCAAATAAAAAAAAATAGATTTCACATAAAAATAAAAATAAGTAGATTTCATATTAAATACTATGTGATCAGTTCCCAAAATGATTTAAATGAATATGTTGCCAACAAATCCATTTGGTGACATGTTAATTGTTACGATCTGTGCGTTCCCTTTTGGTGACATGTTGTTACTAATTGAGAGTTCCTTAAAATATATTTATTATTTTATTTTATATTTTAATTTTTGGTGAGTAAATTACTCAGTGGATAAATATAGCATTGTCCGTATTCAAAATGGTATATTTAGAATATTTTTGGAAAGGAAGTGACTTTTAGGTGTGCAATTCAAATTTTTGGTTATAAAATCATATGATATAACATAGAACTGATTAATTTTATAATGTGATTGTCAACTTCTTTTTATAGATAATTTAGTTCAAATATTCTATAAATAACCAACACTTTATGGAAAACACGATTTCTGCATTCTCAAAGCATTGCATGAAAGATTGAAATGATTATATTTACACTTTATAGCCAGAATTTATCAAGAGATGACAATTCAACGTATAGGATGGAAAATAGAGAGTTTTTTTTGTTGATTTTATAGCCGGCCGCTGTAGGTCACCGTTCAAATAACAGTCTGAATAAAAAAAAAATTATTATATAAACTATTTTCATGATATAAATTACTATAAAATTTATATTTATAAATTTATTTTTTTATCTTATTAAAAAATGGTTCATTATCATATGAACGTACTCAAAAAAAATATGTGTCATGTTAGTAAAAATCAAATTAGTAACTTATATGGTAGTCAATTTTAGAATTAAAAAAATGTAGAGATAGAAACAAAAATTTAGAATTAACGAAACTAAAAACAAAATCAACAAACTATAAAATACAAAAAAATCTATTTCCCAAATATGTAAGGAGACGTGATTTTGTATTTTACCCGCAAAGTCATTAATACTTTGAGTCTCAAATTCACTAATAATTAGTTAAGCATATAATAGAAATTCAGTGATTTCACCATCTAAACAAACAATTATTCCTGGAGGAAAAAAAAAAACAAAAAGAATTAAACGTAGCAGATTAGCAGGTATTGCAGATTAAGATCTGACTCGTTTGAGCTGCCCTACAAGTTGATTTCAATCTGAATATGGAAACAGCTTAGAGACAACATAGCAAATATTAGCCAGTTTGAGCATGTCCTCATTCCTCTGGTAAATAATGGAAGTCCTCTGCAACACTTTTTTGCAATCGAGGGCGTTGCGCTCAACGTCAAGGGACAACAAATCCAGATGATAGTAGGAATCCGAATTCACATTGCCGGTGATCTCATTGAGCTTCTGGATCGCCTCGTTGTAGTTGCCCAGACATTTCTGCAGACTTTCCGATTCTCTGCCTACTGCTTTTATTTTGGGGGCGATGAAATTTCTGGTATCGGTTGCGTGGTTCCACGCCTTGCGGGAAAGTATGTCGATGAGATCGTACCGATCGGCGGTGTCGTCGCGTAGGTCAGAGTATATGGTGGCGCGGCAGAAGGCGAAGTCGGTGGTCTGATTGCAGATCTGGGTGACTGATTGGGGCTCTGTTTCAGCGGAGGAAGGAGAAAGGGCGGCAACGGCGATTGATAGCAAAAGAATGTGGAAGTGCAAGTGGGCCATTTTTTGGATTTGGTTGGCTAGTGAGTTGTGGATAAAGTTGGAATTGAGAATATTAGATATTTATTTATAAGAAATGAAAATTATTGCAGTTATAATATTAAAATTTTATTTTATTTATTTATTTAGCCTTTTGACTACTTATTTTTTTTATCATAATTACTATGCATTAAGATTGAAATACAAATTTAA
>JAPKLY010000719.1:155654-173140 GCA_026898435.1 Prunella vulgaris | reverse complement strand
TTATCATCAACTATTTTCACACAATACCTACACTACAAATTATATGTGTACGTAAATAAAATTGAGGTATGTGCAATTAAATAAACATATCATGACACCAAGATGAAAAGATTGACTATATATTGTAAATTTGAATATAAATATTGGATAATAGTGTATTTTTTTAAGTATCATGAAAATATAACAAAATATCAATATTGATATATTTATTGATCAGTCATAACACAAATTTGGATAAAAAATTTAAAAATATCTCGTATAAATTGAGAAATATTATAATATTTAAAAAACAAAACGTAATTGAAAATTTTTAACAAAAAAAATATTTACAAATTATTTAAAAAAAATTATTGCATATTTGACACTTAAAGTGGCATGTGACGTATTTTTGTGACGGTTGTGGCTACCACGTAAGCGTAAGTATTATCGAAAATTTATTACATGTACTAAATTGGAATAGTATATTAATTCATATATTAAATTGCAAATTTTTAAAATTTATGTTGTAATTGATAAAACCTATAAAATTTGTGAACTATATTGCAATTTAAAAAAATGGGGGCATTTGCAATTTGGTTTAAAAAAAATCATATTTATAAATTGATTCAAATTATTTGAACATGCATATAATTTTCTTTTCTTTTTTTTTTTGCACAAAACCAAATTATAATTAATTCTATTTTGCACCCAGTTGATGATTTGAGTCCACTAGGTAATAAGTACTCATCTTATATTTAACATCTATTATCTTCTTCTTTTTTTACAAAAAATTGTATGAACGGAGTACATTCGGTAAACTCAATTTTGTCCTCTCCACCTCAAAGTAAGTGAGATGTCTCTACCTAAACTTTACATCACAGTAGAATTAAGGCACATCCCAAGATTGTACCTTAACCAGCTCCAAGCAATAGTTGAATTTTGAACTAGGTATGACTTTAGTGAGCATATCAGCTGCATTGTCATCAATTGAAACTTTCTGTACTGCGATCACCTTTCTTCTCCACCACATCTCTCACAAAATGGAGCCTAACATCAATGTATTTGGACCTTTCATGAAAGACCTGGTGCTTGACTAAATGAATGGCACTTTGATTATCACATTGCACAGTAACTTCATCTTGTCTGATCTCAAATTCTCTGATAATACCCTTCAGCCACATAGCCTCCTTCACTGCTTCTGTTACTGCAATGTACTCAGCTTCTGCTGTTGAAAGTGTAACCACAGATGGTAGTGCAGCCCTCCAACTGATGGTTGTGCCATATAGTGTAAACACATATCCAGTTAGAGACTTTCTTGTATCTATGCTTCCAGCATAGTCTGAATCTACAAAATCTTGTAGAGTTTGCTTGATCTCATGAGTCATTTCAAACAATAATCTCAAGTGTGATGTACCTTTCAAATATCTCATTATCTATTTGAAAGCTTTCCAATGTGCCTTTCCAGGATTAGCCATAAACATGTTGACCAAGCTCACTGCATGAGCAATGTCAGGTCTGCTACAAACCATGACATACATTATGCTTCCAACTCCATTTGAATAAGGTATCTTGTTCATTTGAGACTTCTCTTGATGACTCTTGGGACATTGATTAGTTGTGAGTTTGAAGTGTTGTCCAAGAGGAGTGGAGACTGGTCTTAATTCATGCATATTGAACCTTCTTAAGACTTTCTGAATGTAGTCATTTTGAGTTAGGAACATCATTCCAGCTGCTTTGTTTCTGATAATATCCATACCTAGAATTCTTTTTGCACTTCCAAGGTCTTTCATATCAAAGGTTGAACTTAGCTTATCCTTCAATCTTTGAATTCTTCCAAGACTTTTGCTAGCTATTAACATATCATCCACATAAAGTAATAGATATGTAAGTACCTCAGAGCCTTACTTTTCCAAGTACACACAGCTGTCATACTTGCATCTGATGAAGCCTATTGACACCATGAAGCTATCAAACCTTTTATACACTGCCTTGGGCTTTGCTTAAGTCCATACAATGACTTGTTTAGCAAACACACCTTTCCTTCATCTTCTAGTAGTATGAACCCCTCTGGTTGTTGCATATATATGATTTCTTCAAGCTTTCCACGTAGAAATGCAGTTTTTACATCTAGCTGTTGTAACTCCAATCCATCTTGATTTACCTTAGGCAATAAGATCCTTATTGAGTAGTGCTTCACAACTGGTGAGAATACTTCATTAAAGTCAATTCCTTCCCTTTGAGTGAATCCTCTTGCCACTAATCTTGCTTTATATCTGATCAATTCCTGTCCATCTGCCCTAATCTCAAACTTTTTCTTGAATATCCATCTTGAGCTGACAACTTTCTGTCCTTTTGTTTTATTCACAAGAACTCATGTGTTGTTCTTTTCAAGTGAATTTAATTCCTCTTTCATAGCTGAAATCCAATGATCTTTATCTTTTCTTGTCACTGCATCAGCATAAGTCTAAGGTTCTTGATACTCTATTTCTTCTGCAACAGATAAGGCATATGAGATTACATCAGTCTGCCCAAATCTGATTGGTGGATGAATGCTTCTCCTATGTCTGTCTCTAGCCAGACTGTACTTTCCCAAATCTTGACCCTCTTCCTCTGAATTTTCTGTTTGATCTTCTGAGTCACTATCTCCAGATGCATTAGCCTGATCTTCTTGAGGATTTCTACTGTCAGAGTTGCCTTGGGCTTGTTCTTCCTTCTGACTCCTGGTTGTAGGCTCCACCTCAACTGATGTTTGTCAGATTATGGGGTTTTCCTCAACATCTTGAGTATTTCCAGAGGTACCACATCCCATGATTTTCTAATTGAAAGTCACATCTCTGCTTACACTACACTTCTTGTGTCCAGCTTCAAGACACCACAATATATAACCTTTGACACCTTTTGGATATCCCAGGAAGATGCACTTCAAAGTCCTTGGTTCCAACTTATCTTGTCTTATGCGTGCAAAGGCTAAGCAAAAAAATGACAAAAATATTCGTACAAAATAAAGACAGTCACGACAAAAAATGAAAGTTTGCGTACAAAATATTCGTTGAGTAACCTTCATAGGGTTGTTACTTGGCATCATAATTAAGACCACCTAAGATGCAATTACATATTTATTTCAATATTTATGTATACATATTATTGGATAACTCAGTGTCGTTGCTGCACCTCCACCCCTCTTCTTCATACCCTGAAAAGAATTGTATCTGGGCTGCGAGATAAAAATCTCAGTGGATAACATGTGTGCTCTTATACAGATTTACGTGATTTTGTATAGTTGATAGTTTTACTCCTTCCCAGTTTAAATATTAAGGTTGATTTAAGTTTGTTTCATCATTAATTTTTCTTGCATTCCGTACTATGACAACTTATATTAGTTGTACAATTTGGGATATGCTAAGTGTAGTGTTTCCCCTTTGATGGTTCATATTCATATTATGGATATTAGATGTACAACTTGGGGTATGCGAAGTGTAGTATATTACCCCCTTAGACAAAGTCATTCTCGTACTATGACAACTTACATTAGTTGTACAACTTGGGGTATGCTAAGTGCAATATTTTTCCTTTTGACGAGATTATACTCATACTATAATAATTTACATTAGTAGTACAACTTGGGATACACTGCGTATGGTATTGTCCACTTTAATGAGATTATTAAGTTTATATTCATATATATATATATGTGTGTTCAATATTAATATTAAATTAATTTGCTTCAGAGATCAAAATATTACCGGCTAATATAGGTAGTGTCACCCACCTTTTAACTTTTCAAAAAAGTTACAAACTTTCTTGAAAGTATTTTTGTTATTTAGGAGAAGCAGACACATCCGAGCTCTGACTTGGGTTGCACAACATGATTTTTCTTTCATCTTAAGTGATCATTTAGTTTATATAAATTATCTTAGGTAATTTTTTGGTAACACATATAGATTTTTATAAGTGTTCTTTCGTTTGGTTTACCATTTAAGATTTTTTATTCTTCTTTTATTGTAAAGTCCACTTACAAAAAATATTTACTTATTTCTTATATAATAAAATATACAATTGGTCTTCAATATTTATAAGTTTATTGAGGATGTTAAATTTTGTTCCTTTAATGGTTTAAGAAAAATAAAATATTTGTTTAATAAAAAATCACTTATACTTAAGTTTTAGTATGTTCGCATTGTCCATAGTTAGGAATCGTTTGCATCGTCCAGCGCCATAAATTGTCTCCATCCACTACCATCGTGAATCGTCTGTGTCCATTGCTGAGAATCGCCTTCCTCATCTAACATCATATGTGAACCGGTTGTGTCATTCATCCCCTTCTCCTCAGGTAATTAAACTACGCCCTAATTTCTTTGTCTACACCTAATTAAAAATAGGAGATAATCGGGTTCAAAGTGGCTAAGGTTGAAAACTTTTCAAAAAGTTATTCATACTTTTCCCAAATTATGGCCTTGTTTGACTACTACTAAAAAATTGGAAAAATATACTTGGACTATCTTATAAATTGTAAAATTTGGCATAGTTACTCTTCAATAAGTTCTCTATACGATCAAAGTTTTTATTTTACAAATTAGGGTCTTCTAAACATGAAAGATGAAGCGAAACCTTTATATACAAATTGTGCATAAATTTTTTAATAAGTCCATTTCCTTTTGAGATTACTTCCAAAAATCATCAAATTTTATTAGCATGTAGAACACTTCAAAAAAACACCTGCATAAAAATTCATAAACTTCTAAGTCGATGAGCTAGAGCCAACTAGATAACTGCAAGAGATAAGCATATATCCTACTTCCATCACCGAGCCTTATACATGTTTCAAATAATAGGATCAGAGGTTTTAAAGGATAACACAGGGAGAGATGTGGTTGAGAAGAAAGAAGTAATAGATGTTATCTCGATTAAAATATTTTGAATCGTTGCATAGTTACAGCAAACCTACTAATGCAGATATCCACAACCTCACCAATCATATACAATCGGTTGTCACTGATGATATGAATGCATACCTCATGGCACCATTTACTGACGAGGAGGTATGTAGGCAGTTTTCAATTTACGTCATTCAAAGACACTGTGGCCAAATAGTTTCACAACCTCTTTTTTCCAAAAATTATGGGCGATTGTTGTAAAGAAGACGGTAGATTGCGTGCTGAATACTTTGAATAAGGTAAGTGAGGTCACTTCGTGGAACCACAGGAGAATCACAATAATTCCAATAATCAAGAATCCAAGTGACATGAAATACTTTTGATCGATTAGCTTATGTAATGCCAGCTACAAAATTCTTGCAACAGTCATCACAAATAGATTGGGGCGGGTGACAGGTGATTGACCTTACTCAAAGTGCCTTTGTCCCTGACAGGAACATCACAGATAACATTCTTATTGGCTTTGAGTACATGAACTTGATACAGAATAACAAAAGCAAGACTGTGTACGCAACCCTCAAGCTTGATATGTTGGAGGCAATGATCGTGTTAAGTGGGACTATTTACAAGCGGTCATGAAGACTTTGGGATTTGTGGATGCATGGACCAAGTTAGTTATGCAATGTGTTCGATTAGTCTCCTACTATGTTAAATTTGATGGAAGAGAAGTGAGTCACATACGCCCAATGTGCGGACTTCGATAGAGGGACCCATTGTCCTCTTTTCTATTTTGCTTAACTCATTGGGGCTTACGGTATTGCAGAACAATTGTATTGCTCGAAATAAAATAAATAGGGTGAAGATGGCAATGAACATTATACTAGAAATATTGGTTCTACCCATTGTCTTAAAAATATCCATTGTATGCTGAAGGACGATGAGTTTAATTCCCAATTATCTTTATCTATTGGCAAATTTATTTAATTATATTTTTTTAAATGAATTAATATTAAGTATAAAAGGGATACATAGAAAAAAAATGATTTTATTTTTAGCCCTCTACTCTATTCCTGCTATTCATGCCCTTTCGTCCAACCATAGCACCACTGTTTATCGTCGTTAAACACCTGCATTGTCCACAATCATGAATCTGTTACGCACAACCTTCTGGGCATATCTTGTGAAAGGGTTAGGTTATATGCACCCCATCAATCGGTAGTACACCCACCAAATTATGTAAAAAAAAAAGGTTTACATATAAGAAGACTATACTACCCTTGAAATTAAAATTTTAATTTCAATACTTCTACCCCTCCCAACAGCTATCATCGACTTGTGCAAGTTGCCACCACTGCAAATTTGTCCCTAAAATATCTGAAAAAAAGTTGAAATAAATCTAAAATCTTGAAATAAAATTTTAAAAAAGCACATAGAATACTCGAAAAAAAGGGTTAATTCTATAAAAATGCATCACCTTTTACTCAAGTTTCAATTGTTGATAGGCGAACTAAAGCGAACTACTAATGAAGGATTACAATGATAAATAACCAAGGCTGAGGAGTTGGCCAACGCGAAGAAGCTCGTCAGGAGTTGGCCAACACGAAGAAGCTCGTCAGGAGTTGGCCAGCATGTAGAAGCTCGTCAGGAGTTGGCCAACATGAAGAAACTCGTCAGGAGTTGGCCAACATGGAGAAGCTCGTCAGGAGTTGGCCAACACGAAGAAGCTCGTCAGGAGTTGGCCAACATGGAGAAGCTCGTCAGGAGTTGGCCAACACGAAGAAGCTCGTCAGGAGTTGGCCAACATAGAGAAGCTCGTCAGGAGTTGACCAACATGGAGAAGCTCGTCAGGAGTTGGCCAACATGAAGAAGCTCGTCAGGAGTTGGCCAACACGAAGAAGCTCGTCAGGAGTTGACCAACACGAAGAAGCTCGTCAGGAGTTGGCTAACACGAAGAAGCTCTTCAGGAGTTGGCCAACATGGAGAAGCTCATCAGGAGTTGGCCAACATGGAGAAGCTCGTCAGGAGTTGGCCAACATGAAGAAGCTCGCCAGGAGTTGGCCAACATGGAGAAGCTCGTCAGGAGTTGACTTACAAGGAGAAGCTCGTCAAGAATTGGCCAACATGGAGAAACTCGCCAACATGGAGGCTGAGAAGCTAGCCAACATGGAGGAAGCTCGCCTAGGTCCAAGACATAGACATCGGTTGTATAAAGCAAGTAGAGATGTAGTAGGACGAACATTGTAAAGGGTGCATTGTGAGGGACCAAGACGAGGGTCGGGAACCCTCGTCAACACCGAAAGCCAAATAAGGCTCACAAGGTGCCACCTCACACTTGCATACCTATAAATAGGTCTCTCTTGTACCATTCTAAAAATAAAAAACTTTACCATAATACACAAACACTTTCTCTCTCTAAACTCTCTACTTTCTCTCTCTACATTATCCTTCAAAGAACAAACTCTTGGATTATTATTTGATAAGATTAATATGTTATAATAGCCACATAAAAACATCCATTAGTAAATTCTATCAACATCAATATAATCCTGAGCTTCACGATTATTATTAAAAAGCCTGATCTTTTAAGAAATTTCAATTCGATACATATTTTTTTATTTTTGGTCGACGACCAATAACGTGTTTCATCGAAGCGCGTAAAAATTTACCACACTAACGTACACACATTTAATTATTGTTGATGAATTTTGTTAATATGTGGATTGATGGCTGTTAATTACTTGGAAATCCACCAAACAATAAACTAAGAAATTATGTTCTTGATTTGTGTTTAGAGAGAGAAAGTAGTGAGAGTTATAGAGAGAAAATGTATTTGGGATAATGAACTTAGTGAGAGAAAATGTGTACATGAGACCTATTTATAGGTTTGCATGTTGTGAGGTGGCACCTTGTGAGCCTACTTGGCTTTAGGTGCTGACAAGTGTCCTTGACACTTGTCCTTACCCACTACTATGTTTTTGTTACACTGCTACGTCCTACTACATCACTATTGGCTTCCTATACAACTAGTGTCCCTATTCCGGACTTGGGCGAGCTTCTCCGCGAGCTTCGTTGCCTTATGCTATTTCGGAGTAGTGTTGTTGGTAGCGGACTTCAGCCTTGTCTCCTGGGTGTAGGTGAGCTCCCCTGTAAGTGGGCGAGCTCCCTTGCGAGCCCTCTCTCTCCTGGTGTTGGTCAACTTTTGGCACGTCATCATGCGTCTGGGCGAGTTCCCCTGCGTCTGGGCGAACTCCCATGTGTCTGGGCGAGCTCCCCTGCTACTCTTGGTGTTGACTTGGTCTAAGCTGACATCGTGGCATGGGGCCATGCTGGCGAGCTCCTAAGCCTCCATGCTGGCGAGCTCCTCAGCCTTGGTTATTTATTCTTGTAATCCTTCACCAGTAGTTTGCTTTAGTTCGCCTATCAACATTTATATTTTATTTTTTTAATTTGCACACCATATATCATATTCATATATATAAAATAACAATACTTTTTATATATAAATATTTTCTGGCTGTAAAAGAGAAAATGTTCTTAACGTTCAATATTAGATTCACAAAATACTTGAAAAAACACTCAAATACCCTATAAAAATTGCTCAGAATCATACCAAATTTTGAAATATCTCAATACTGGAGGTTTGAATTTCTAAATTTTATGCATGCATGCCAGCATGACAAACTTTTACTCACTCCGACGAGATACATCATCAATTGCCGGTCGGAGATGGAAAGTATGTATCGGATTGAAAGTTTTTAAAAGGCTGTACTTTTTAGTTATAATCGTAAAGCCCGAAATTAAATTGAAATGAGTAAAAGGTGGTTTATTTTTATAAATTTAACCCAAAAAAAGGACTAGGCCCAATCCAAAAACTCAGCACTATACTCACGCACAATGGTTTTTTTTAGAATTCATTTTCAAAAGATTGCAATATTTTCCCAAAAAAGAGAACATGTTTTAAAAAAATGAACCTAATTTTCAAAAAATAATTCCAGAAAAACGATTAGAACTAACAATATATTTTTGAAAAAAGTCAATTTTTTAGCACATCTTCATATTTCAGCAAAAAAATTCGAACGTGTACCAAAATTTCGGAAAACAAATTCAAAATTTATATTTTTCGCGAAATCAAATTCCAAAAAAAGAAAAGAAGAGAAAATTGCATCTAGATCTATTAAATATCAAAGAAGCGTTTTTTTTTTCAAAAAGAAGACAAGAAAAAAAAACCTGCAAGATGAGACTTCCAAAAAAACCCGAGCTTAGTACAGGACGGACCCTAAAAACACAGGCCCGGTAAAATTGTTTTTTTTTTTTGGGAATTAAAGACGCACACTCCCCCCCCCCCTCAATTTCAGGTCTCAGTAATCACATCACAACACAACTCACACAAAAAACCCTAACCCACGCTGTGCCCTTGAGCGCGCCTCCTTCATCAAACCACAGGCGCCGCCCGCAACCGCCAAATTTTTCTCTAAATAAAGACTCTCCTTACACCCGGTTAACTCAGCTGCAAACGAGTTCGATGTTATCCCCGTGCAATCCGGCGACATGGTGGACCAGCAGGACGGCGACATTTACATGTAGAGAGATGCGATGCGACAGAGGCAAAGAGAAGATCATAGAGAAGATCGTTGTTTTCCGTTTCTTTAAGGTGCCCTGCTCTTGATTTTATAAGGGTTTTGATTCTATTTTTATCAAGGTTGTAGAAGTCGGAAATCGGAAATCGGACGTTTTTGACCCGCCTAGCGCCTAGGCGCCGCCTACTTTTTTTATATATTTTTTAAATTAATAAAATTATCACCTATGTTTCGTTGGGCCAAAATATATGAGAAAGTTGGGCCAAAATTTCATTAATGGCCCATGAGACCTATATCTAAACCTAAAATTTCAGAAACCCACTTATCCACATTTCTTCCTCCACGGATTTTCAGCGGCCGCTGCCTCCTCCACCTCAACCGACGCCTCCTCCCACGCCGCCGTCGCCCACGCCGCCGCCGCCCACGCCTGTCCGCTGCATCAGACACAGTCGCTGCCACATCTCAACCGCCGCCTCCCATCTATTGTACTCTTGTAGTCTTGTTCTCTTCTTCCACGGATTTTCAGCGGCCGGGCAACTCTGCTCCTCCACCTCAACCGCCGCCTCCTCCCACCCTGTGCGCTACATCAGACAGCCTCGCCTCCACGCTGCCACACGCGACGCACCCTCTGACGTCCACGCTGCCACACGCGACGGAATCCGTCTTCTGCGCCTCGCCCGCCTATCCTGCCTAGGTTCGCCCAGGCGGCGCCTAAGGCGGTTTTCCGCCTTTTCTAACGTTTTCCCAAATATCGGGCCGGGGCGAAGCCGCCTAGCCCGATTTCTGCATCCATGATTTTTATTCAACTTTGTAGCTCTTCATTTATTTCATTTTTACATGAACTTTCCAGATCTGAAGTGGGAGGTTGTGGGTTCTGCATTTTTATCTATATAATTAGGATATTGTGTTAGCTATGTATTTGTTTCGTTTGTAGCTGCATGTTTGATTTTATATTGTGAATGTGTTTTCTTGGAAAGCAAAATTATTGTTCCCAATTGTGAAAATAGGGGATATTTTGTGTGTCGAAGATAACAAGGAAAGAATAATTTGGGTAACCTAACCCCAAATTCACTTCGTCTTTTTAATTGGGATATCTCTGCTTCATTTTATTTTTTTACCTGGTAATGCTTTGTGCTTGCACAGAAATTGGAATAGGTTTTACCCATCAAATGCATGTATTGTTTCTTTTCAATCTGCCAGAAACGTGGAAAAATATAGTTTCAATGTATTCTCAGTTCACGCATATACAGTTACAGTGCTTTAATTTTGCTTGATTGTGGTTCCCTCAGTAATAATTGCTCTTTGATGTACAATTGAAATTGAATACATGAAAATTGAAGCCTTAGCCCCTCCAAAAGAGCTTTTAATATGTTATTGTGTTGATGTTATACTTTCTGAGCTGTGCGCAATCTTCAGTTGAAATGTTTGTTTGTGGATAAGTAATCTGCTTTAATTCTGATTGGGTATTTTGCAGGAATATGGTTGGATCAATTCAAGATGGTAGCAGTGTGGATTCATTCTTGAGGAACTATAAGCTTGGGAAGACTCTTGGTATTGGCTCATTTGGTAAAGTTAAAATTGCGGAGCATGCAATGACTGGGCACAAAGTTGCTGTGAAGATCCTTAACCGAAAGAAAATAAAGAATATGGATATGGAAGAAAAAGGCAAGTCAATCAAATAAGTTTAATCCTCTTGCCATCCTTCAGCCGTTTCTTGATTTTCTATTTCTCAAAATCTATAACTTAAAGTAATTAGTTTTTTCATTTTTGCTTAGCATATAATTGGTCAATGATCTGCTTCTGATTATATTTGGAAATCAACCATTATCTAAATATCTCCATCAGTAGCTTTTCTGAAGTAGTTTGTGTGTAATTTTCTTGGGTTAACATTTGTTCAGGTTTCACTGTGTCTTTGTTTCAGATAAAGAGCTTACAAAGCCCATCGTAGTTGTATATTGTTTTTATGTTAAACTGTAAATATCAGTTTTTTTGCCTCAATAAATGGATTCTTAATTTTATTAGAAGTGGAACTAATGAAACTTGAGATTTGTACCAAGTGCCACAGCATTATAGTAACTTTGAGTAAAGGGCATTATTAATGTCATAAAGAATCGACCTGCTATGATAATTAAAACATGCTATTTATAGCAGTAGACAGCTTTACTTGATCTGTCTTAGTTAGCAATTTAACCATGCTATACTCCTTTATGACTGGGTTGTCTTCTTACAGTTAGAAGAGAAATCAAGATTTTGGATTATTTATGCATCCACATGTCATACGTCTATATGAGGTCGTGGAGAGAGTCTGATATATACGTTGTGATGGAATATGTTAAATCTGGTGAGTTGTTCGACTATATTGTTGAGAAGGGAAGGTTGCAGGAGGAGGAAGCCCGGGGTTTCTTCCAGCAGGCAAGATGTCTTTTTGTGTATTAAGTTGTTTCTTTTATGAATTACTATATGAGATGCAAAATATCCAGAAACTTTGATTGTGTGCTGATGATTGCAGATAATCTCTGGAGTGGAATACTGCCATAGGAATATGGTGGTTCATAGAGATTTGAAGCCTGAGAACCTGCTTTTGGATTCTAAACTCAATGTGAAGATTGCTGATTTTGTTTGAGCAACATTATGCGAGACGGTCATTTCTTGAAGACAAGTTGTGGAAGCCCCAACTATGCTGCTCCAGAGGTACTTAAGAGTATTACAAGTAGTGTGAATTGCTTAAACCTTTATTATTTAAATAAATGATTTTGAAAGGCTTTAACGTTGTATCGTTCTTAGGTTATATCTGGTAAGTTATATGCGGGCCCCGAGGTGGATGTCTGGAGCTGTGGTGTTATTCTCTATGCGCTTCTGTGTGGCACCCTTCCATTTGATGATGAAAACATTCCTAATCTTTTCAAGAAAATTAAGGTATGTTACCTATGTTTGATGTTACTTGTGTCAACCAATTACTCTGTTTAATTTTGAGTTTTACAATAGTAGGTGCTAAAGTTTGAGTCAAAACATCTGCATGATTATTCCTAGATGTTTGTTGCAGCAGCTCTTTTGCACTTTACAGTCTGAGGTTTTAATGTGGGTAAATTACCTAATATACTGGATTTTTGATGCATGTACATGTGATCTTGCATCTGTTACTTTGGCCTTTTTGTTACTTATGCTGAACTTAAGTAGGATCCAGGAAGCTGAAACCAAGTGCACCCGATTGGCTTATTATGGTTAATCATGATTTAACAGTTATAAGCTCTACTAACCTCATATTATTTGAGCAAAGAACTTGTTGATGAACTAACTATTTTTCTTGCTTACCTAGTCAAGAAAAAAATGTAGAGAAAGAAGATGGAGAGGGGTAGTTTAGGATGTGAATGGTGAGTGTTCTAATTTTTTAGTGTGTGTACACATTTGGTGGGGGTACTACAAACAACCGTGGGTGCAGATAATGCGGGCCCTTGTGAAAAGTGCGATTATTCTATATACTTTCTAGTTTTGGGTCTTTTGGGCTTTCTATGTGTATGAGCTATACTCTAATTGGGCTAGGTGTTATAAATACCCAGAACCCAGGACATGTATACAGTGTTAGAAGAAATAAGAAATCTAAAAACCAATATCTGCTTTCTAATCTTTCTCGTTCTCTCTCTAGCGTGAGGTGCGTTTCTCTCCATCTCGTTCTTCTTTCTCTCTGATTTCTTTTGCTCTTCTTTCAATTTCTTAGGTGTTGTTACAGAATCGTCTGCATTGTTTAGCGCCATAAATTAGGGGTGTGCAACGGTTGGTTCGGTAACCGAACCAAACCGAATTAAAAAAATCAAAACCGAATCGAAATGAGGTAAAAGTAACCGAAACCGAACTGAATTTATGTAAAACCAAACATAATCGAAATCGAAATTTTTGGTTCGGTTTCGATTATAACCGAAATAACCGAATTAAATATAAATATTATTTATATTATATTATTTATTTATTAAATATTATTATATTATTTATTTATTAAATATTTATATTATACTTACTTAAGTTTATGTTTTTTATATTATATTATTATTTCTTAAATATAAATATTATTTATTAAATAAATATATTAATGTTTATTTAATATATAATATTTTTGGTTCGGATTTCGGTTATTAACCGAACCGAATACCGAAATTATAAAAAAATGATAACCGAAATCGAATCGAATACTACGGTAACCGAACCGAATTTATATTTCGGTTTGGTTTTGGTTCGGTTTCGGTTCGGTTTTCGGTTAATAACCGAATTATGCACACCCCTACCATAAATTGTTACCATCCACTACCGTCCTGAATTGTTTGTGTCTACCTTTGAGGGGTCAATACTAATTGAGCCTACGTTCTTATTCCTTTCTAATAATGTTTTGATTCTTTAATATTTGTCTACCTTTGAGGGGTTTCATTTTGCATTTATTTATTTAAATTGTGATTGCTTTGGCATGACGAAATTGAGAGATATATAACAGAAACGTTAAAATTTAAAGTAAAGAATGTGGATGGAGAGATGATGGATGAAATAAAATTGAAGTTGAATTTGGATTTTGTAGATTAGGAAAGTGCGTGCAGTGAGCTAAATTTGTGTCATCCGAACTACTTGAACACAAGATTCATTTTCTCTAATTCTGATTTATCTACACGGTCACGTGTGTATGCACAATTTGATGAGAGTTTAGGGAATTATGTCCGTAAATGTGGCCCTTAACTCAGGGTCTAAACCCTCTTATAGGAACGTACACTTTTCTCAATCCTGTAGTAAAAGAGATTATCCACTCAATGATCAACTAAAATGTATATTTACATTCAAAAGATGTGGTATTTGCTAGATGAGTGAAACTCAACTATGAGTATCACTTTGGTGTGTACGAAGGTAATTTAAAGTTTTGGAGACTTTGATTTAAAAAGTCATACAGTCACACATACTGAGTGGAAGATTTCAACCAATTTGTTAAAATCAAACGACATGGTTTACTTAGAAATTTGAAAATCTATCCTAAATGTTTGGAAGATTTTATTACCCAAATGAGTTCCATTTACCTAGAAAAGCAAATGATGATATTCAGAAAAGTCAAGTCCAAGTGCGGAGATTTTAGTATCGAGAGGTTCTTTCCTTAACATATTTCCCTCCTGTCACTCTCAACATGTGAATTTTGTAAAAAAATTGTGTTGATTTAAGTATTTGTTTGAGTGCATAAAAACACAACGATTACTTGGATGCACTGAGACATGTTAGAATTTGGGATATGTGGATCGATCGCTTAAAAGTTGTATTCACGTGTGTTTGAATTAAGGTAATTTATCAGTGCATGGAAAATGATGATCCGAATGTTTAATGGTATATTGTCATCCATAAAAAGTGGATCGATATAGAGCTCGATTAGCAAATTTTGAAATACCAAAAGCTGATCATTTGCGGGTTATCTTCATATAATGTCGATCTTGCATTATTCACGAGCTCTTGATCGGTCAACTTTTTATAGATGACAGTATACCATGTAATATTCGGATCATTCTTCTTCATGCATTGATTAGTTACATTAACTCGAACACACGTGAAGACAACTTTTAAACATTCGATCCATGTATCCCAAATTTCAATGTGTGTTAATGCATCTAAGTAATCGTTGTGTCTTTTGTGCACTTAAACGAATACTTAAATCAATAATTTTTTACAAATTTCAAATGTTGAGAGTATGACTGGAGGGAGATATGTTGTGGAAAGAATCTCTTGGTACTGAAATCTCCGCATTTTGACTTGATTTTTTTGAATATCATCATTTGATTTTCTGGGTAAGTGGAAGTTATTTGAGAAATAAGATCTTCAAAATAGCTTTTCAAATCTCCAAGTAGACCATGTTGTATGATCTTACCAAGTTGGTTGAAATTTTCCACTCGGTGTGATGATTTTCTGAACCGAAGTGTTCAAAATTTTAGAATGCTTTCGTACACACCGAAGTAAATATATAACAAAGTTGATCATCGAACGAATAATCTTTTTTACTGCAGGATTGAGAAAAGTGTACGTTCCTATAAGAGGGTTTAGACTTTGAGTTAAGGGGTCACATTTACGGACATAATTCCCTAAACTCTAATCAAAGTGTGCGTACACACGTGACCATGTAGATCTCATCTTCTAAATCTTGTGTTCAAGTAGTTTGGATGACATTAATTTAGCTCGATGCGTGCACTCTCATCTTCTACAAAAAATTGAATTCATCTTCAATTGTAGTTTTGTTTCATCCACCATCTTCTCAACCATGTTATTTATTTTAATGTGTAAATCTCTCAATTTCACCCAGCCCAAAGCAATAAGAATTTAAATAAATGCAAAATGGAGCTTCTCAAATATTAAGGAATCAAAACTTCATTAGCAAAGAACTAAGAACACATGCCAATTAGTGTTGATTAAGCGAAAAATTTACGTTGGAATTTAGTTTGTTTATATCAATAACATAAGTATTTCATTTGATGGGTGCTTGACTAAGGATGCAAATGGCCCCCGCCTAGGCGTTTGGCGGCCAACGCCTAGTCCAAATCGAAACAGTCAGGATATTAGACCCCGCCTGGGCGGCCATAAGGAATAGGCAGAAATTAGCTCAACCTCGGACATGACTTCTCGACTTAGAGAGCTTGACGAGGATGATTTCTCATCTGATGAGAAATAAATGTTGATGTGGAGTTTGAATCTAAAGATGAAGAGTGTGTACGTAGAGTTGAACAATAATTGTCTTTAGATGTTCTTCTTAATTGAACTACTTATTAATTTATCCGTACGATATATTTTGTTATTTTAGTATTTTATTTAGAAGTTGAACAATGTCATTTTGTGATAGTTTTTAGTATTTTATTGACTTGTTGTGTTTTGTGAAAAATGCATTTGTGTATTAGTTATATTTTAAATTTATAATTTATTGTATAATGTATATTTTTATTAATATATTTTTTGAAAAATTTAAAAAAAAAAAAAAATCTCCGCCTAGGCTTCTTTGGCGCTTGACCGCCCGACGACCATCAAGCGTCATTTACACCCTTGTGCTTGACACATAAATTTAGTGTGGGCTCATTTAAATTATGTTATTGAATTATATGTTATATTTAAATGATATGATTAAATTATTAAGAATTTTGGATTTGATGATCATATAATATATATACATTTTATCTTATTAGACTTTAAAATTACTTAAATTATATATTACAAAAAAAAATTAAACGCCAAAGACAACAGATAGTACTTGCTAATTGCTATCATATGTTCCTAAGTTGTGGTTACTATAAATTATAATGAGTTATTGAATTTATAACAACAATTAAATTCTATTGTCGAATATGTTTATAACAATTTTTTAAATTTATAGCAATGGTGTAAATGTTGACATTGAAATTTATGACAATGATTATATATAATTATGACAACGGTGGAAAAATAGTTATAAAAATAGTTAAGACAATGGCGAATACACATTGTCGTAACCCTTTTCTTGCATAGTCGGTTGGCCCCACGCTTTTACATCTTCTGTTCATAGATGATTGCTTAACCTTTTTAAGAACAACGTCAGTCGCAACCATCACTTTGAAGCAATATCTAACCTCATATGAGGCGGCATCGAGCCAGGTGAGCATTCTCATTGGACCGGGCTCGAGGATTTGTCCCCTTAGCTCCAGCTTGGTCCTCAAAGTATTAAAACACCAACTTGAGGGGCAATTGTTGTGGGCCGAATATTATCGCCCAATGGAAACATGTCCAAACACATCATGCACGGATCCAAACATAGTAATCAGGAAAGCATCCATATGCTCAAGTCCTCATTATTATTCCCGAGTATGGACGACGTGTAGCGAATATCGTGTACATAATTCTAAGTAGAGACGTTAGGTAACCATAAGGCCAGAACCAAAGATATTTCCCGAGCATCACAGAAAGTTTCCCTAAGCCAGCCGCGATCAACTATTTGATCGCCCGACCAATAGGGTTCCCTCGAAGAGTGAACTTAAAGGTCCGAGCAAGTCTTGAGAATGCATTTGTTTCTTGGCTCTTGGATTCT